>CANTAL010001815.1:0-43039 GCA_947650365.1 Chamaelirium japonicum
AATCAAGAAATTCTGAAACCACTATCTAATGGTTTGAAAATCGGTGTAAAAAATTGAGTGCAAAAACAGTGTCCATTGAACCTGACCCATATATATATATATATATATATATATATATATATATATATATATATATATATATATATATATATATATATATATATATATATATATATATATATATATATGCATTCTTATCTTTGGTTTTTGTCGGAGAAAATTCCGGTTCTACAATCTATTCGGTCGCTAATGAGACTAGCTCAACTTAAGGGAGCCGATGCCTCTACAGTGATGCTTCGACCGGCAAGCACGACATTCGGTTACGCATTTGTGTTCCCGTAGTAGTCTCAGACACTCCAACACTCTAAGAGCATCTCCACTCTCCAGCAGGTTCACCATCTATTCACCTTAGCCTTTTTGGCTAGGGAAAGCATCGAAAAACATCTCAAGCAAGCTCACTACTAACCTAGCTGACGTAGATGAGGTCCAAGAGCTCGCCAATAGCTGGTCCACCATCCACATCATCCTGCCAACACAGGGGTGGGGTGAGGATTTGAATGCAACAGTTGGGACGTCCCACCTCACCTTATATGGTCTTTTTGCTAGCTAGAATAGATATGTTGCTGGAGATATTCTAAGATCTACTTAGTGAAAGAGTCAAATTAAAGAAGGAATTGGAAAAGAGCAAAACAAAGTCGTAATAGGATTTATCCCCTTTACCTATCGGCCATCATTATGTTTTTACACGTCATTAGGACACGGGTTGTACAGACCTTTTCCATAAGCAAGGGTGTCAAACTTGGTGCTACAAATTAACAAGCTAACATGATCTTGGTTATAATAATCCACCCTCCTTAAGATCCACATGTCTGTGTGTAGGATTAATCCCCCCCCCCCCCCCCCCCCCCCCCGAGGAGATCCAACTCTAATAAATACCATCATGTAACATCCCGCGCCTCCCACACACACAAGATATCGTCCGCTTTGCCCGTGTCACACGAGGACTTCCCAAGAGGTCACTCTGCATAGTACTTCCCTCACCTAAGTACACTTAACTAAAGAGTTCTTAAGGAATCCACAACGATTCATGGTTTTTAAAACGTGTCTTGTATATTAGGGGTGAGAAGCTCTCTCTCTCTCTCTCTCTCTCTCTCTCTCTCTCTCTCTCTCTCTCTCTCTCTCTCTCTCTCTCTCTCTCTCTCTCTCTCTCTCTCTCTCTCTCTCTCTCCAAGCAATGTGGGACTAAATCATGTAGTTGGCCACATCACCTCATCTCATCTAGTCTTGGCTCTTGGATATTAGATTTTGATCGTCACATATTTTCTCTCTCTTTGGTGAAGAGTTTTCCATGTTATGTGTTTAATTATCTACGAGTCAAGCTTTTAGCTCCTCTCTTAAGAGTGTGCGCCCAAAAAATTCCCATAATACTGGTTAAGAGTAAATATGAAAGTGTTTCTCCTCGGCTCCATCTTCATGACTCTTCAAATGATTATTAAATACACTATTTGAATTAACAGAAAAATATGACAAAGAGTTGATTGTCTTTATATGAAAAATACATTTATTAGAAAAACTAAACCTGCAAGATCTCTCAAGAAAAAAAAAATACTATCTACGTTAACAGACTTTCTCGAGCACTATTGCATCATAACCAAAACCTTAACCATTATCGCTAGTCGTTACTATCAAGTGAAATCTTTATAGCTGGTGTTAGATTTTTCATATTTTCTCACGCCTTCTTTCAATTTAATCTTAATTAACTACCTCTCTTTCTTGACCCTCCATAATAATAAAAAACCATAGCCTTACCGGGACATTTTTGTTCTTAATGTATAACATTTATCGTTCTTGAAAACTATTTTTTTTGTCATTTTGTTCTCAACCTGTGCAACTCCCATAGCTTCTACTGTGCTCATTCCCCACTCTATCCCTTATAGTTTTACCAAGCATCTACCTCAACATTATTGTCCCTATCATGCTCATCTTATGTGCTTGATCCCTTTAATCCCCCACTTATGTAACCATATATATAATATTGTTGATTGACCTTATCATTATCGTGTATAATTTAATCTTAAGTCTGGCTAGGATGCGTCTATAGCGAACTAATCCTGATGCTCCTTGTCACCTTACACAATCAATTCTAATTTATATTATTGGGTGTATCAATAGCTCTCTCTATTCTTTTGTATAATTGTCCTTAGCAATGCTTGTATAATCACACCTTCTTTACCTTTCGTGAACCACTGTTATCACTTCATTTGCCATTGGAACACAACCATGAATTTTCTTTTGGCAGAAGTGTTTTGATAATCATCTACTCTATGGTCTTAGTGTTGGAATTAAATCCTCTTATCAGAGTCGCAACGGAAGCAAAAGATAGATCCGAAGATCTCATGGTGTATGTTTCATTATAATTAATTCTACAAAACAATCTACATGCAAATCTATGATATTAGCATATGTGCAAACAACCTAGATGCATACTACGATTTACGGAAGACATACATGATCTAGTCAGATGTTTAGAATCATCATACCTAGTGAATCTATGATCCGAAGAGAACTGAACGATGATGAACCGCACGTGAATCGCAAGGGAAGCTGTCGGATGGCACCTTGTCCTTTACGAAGGGAGGAATTCTCGAAGTCCTATCTCTGAGTGTAAGGACTACGAGCCGACGAAGGAATTCGTTGCGAAGATGACGGCGAGCCGCGAGATCTCCTCCTTCTCTTTCTCTCTTCTTCCTTTTCCTTCCTTTCTTCTTCTTCTTCTTCTTCTTTCTTCCTTGGCCGAAACCACAAAGAAGGAAAGAGGGAGAGGGGTTCGGGTTTTAGGAGAGGAAGGCACTTAGAGTCGGCTTGTCTCTCTCTAATCCTCATATAAGGCTGGTTCCCAAGTGCTTTACGCAAGCTAGGGCCGGCCCCAAGGGGATAGGGATGAGGGGGGGTTGGTTTTAGGGTTTCTCCATGTCTATCGTGAAGCCTAGACGAAAACGTCCTTCACGAAAAATGAAACACTATAAGAGAGATTGAGTGAGGTACGCTACTCGGAATTGAGTTCCGTCAGCGCCTATGAGCTCCTGGAATTATTTCGCTCATTTTAAGATCCATATTCAATATGTTCTTAGGCATATTTCAGTATTTACCAAAATAACCCTACAACCCCTAACACATATGAATTAGGTTCTTAGGCTCCGGGCTTGCGCTCCATCGCGCTACTTCGCATCCAACGTATCCAACCAGGTCGGGGAATAATTCCTATACGCAACGACAGGGTGGAACCTTCAGGGTTCAGGATATCTAACTCCAACCGGATTCCTGATTAACTGTTCCGGTGACACACTGAAAGTTCTGTTAATCAGCCCTAATCCGATTAACCCGTGTAGACACCCAGAGTGCGACACGAGTTGAACTCTAGTGATCCTAAACTTATGTTACTCCCTCGTAACCATGTTCTCTACTATACTCAAATAATCCTTAGCCCCTCCTATTACTGGTGCCATGATACGACTCGGGCGGTGGAGAGCACCGTTAGATCCGATCGATCATCTAACTAGGATTTGATAACTTATCATCTATAACACCACATACCTTCAGGTGCTATGCCTAGCATCCGAAACATCGTTAGTCATACTGACAACCACCAGGCCTGGGTAAATTATGTGGATATATTGACTCATCAAAACGCACCCATTCAACACTAGACGTCGGATAACCTGTAGGGATTGCATGCTACTCAAGCGCCAGCCGGGTAACCCAACATACCGTGGTATTAGACTATGGAAGGTTCGCACACTTTGGCACATCAAAGCACCACACAACTGGTTAGCCCAGTGTACATGGTCCCTTAGGATTAAAGACATATTATCTATAGTAGTAAGACGGTTTATGCACCAGTGTCTGAATAACTGAACTATGCACCGTCTTGGTTCCTGTTCAACACGATCATCGAGCTTGGTCAGGCAAATGGGAATCCCACGTTCCCATGGTGGAGACTTCACTACATCTTCTACCTGCCAACAGCTTATTCTCGGTGAAGCGACCTGTATCATAAAAACTATGAACTTGTTCTAGGTCTACACAGAACTAGTCCACTAGGTCTCCCAAGCATGGATCCACCATATGCCTCAGTGGCCTACTGTGTTCCCTAGGTCCTTTATTATATGTATATTAACATATGCCAAAGTAGTATTCTAATTAAAGTAATAACCATAGTCATCTTTATTAATGTTAATATAGAAAATCCACGCTCAGGACACACGAGCTACAATAATCTCCCACTTGGCTTAGCGGGGAATAACAGTCGTAACTCCCATGGTATCCATGTGCTTCTCAAAAGCCTTGGTCGGTAACGCCTTTGTGAAAGGGTCCGCTATGTTATCTGCAGACGCTACCTGAGTCACTGCAACCTCCCATCACTTCTGTAAGTCCTGGATAATATAGTATTTTCACTCGATATGCTTACTCTTCTGGTGATATATTGGCTCCTTGGATTGTGCCACTGCTCCACTATTATCGCAGTAAAGTACAATAGGATCTTGAGCTCCCGGTACATATCCTAAGTCCGTGAGGACCTTCTTGAGCCATACCGCCTCCTTAGCTGCTTCGCACGCCGCAACATACTCAGCCTCTGTCATCGAATCTGTGATGCATCCCTGCTTTACACTCCTCTAATTAACAACTCCTCCCAATGAAAACACAAATCCTGACATCGATCTCTTGGATTCCGGATCTGCTGCAAAGTCAGAATCCGTGTATCTAATAGGTATCAGTTCCTGTGAAGAGTAAACTAACTCATAATCTCTCGTCCTATGGAGATACTTGAGTATACTCTTTACAGTAGTCCAGTGCCCTGGACCCGGATTTCACTGATACCTGCCCAGCAAGCCTTCTGCATAGCATATATCTGGTCTCGTGCACTGTATGGCATACATCAGACTCCCTACAACCGAAGCATCAGTATCTTCTGTATTTCTACCCTCTCCTTAAGAGTCTTAGAACCCTGATCCTTGGACAATTTTATTCCATGTCTGAATGGAACCAATCCCTTCTTGGAGTTGTGCATATTGAATCTGACCAAGATAGTATTTATGTAGGCTGACTGTGACAACGAGAGAGTCTTGTTTTAGCGATCTCGAGTTACCTTGATCCCTAGAACATAACTAGCTTTTCCTAGGTATTTCATATCAAATTGAGAGGATAACCATACCTTCACTGTAGACAATGTTCCAATATCATTTCTAATGAGGAGGATATTATCTACATAAAGTACTAGAAAAACTACTGTAGTCTTATCACTCCAATTATAAACACATGGTTCATCCACATTATGTTCAAATCCATAAGACTGGATAGCCTGATCAAAATGTATATTCCAACTCCTGGATGCTTGCTTTAGTCCATAAATGGACCTTTGCAACTTGCACGTCAGACTTTCCTGACCTTTTGCGACAAAGCCTAGAGGCTGAGACATATAGATGTCTATTTCCAAATCCTCATTGAGGAATACAGTATTGGCGTCTATTTGCTAGATCTCCCAATCATAATAGGCTGCAATAAATAAGAGGATCCGGAAGACTTAAGCATAGCCACTAGCGAAAAAGTTTCATCATAGTTTATCCCTTTTCACTGGATATAACCCTTAGTGACTAGTCTAGCTTTGTTAGTCTCAACGGTACCATCCGGACCTCTTTTTCTTTTGTACACGCACTTACACCCAACAGGTTTAATATTGTGAGGCAGTGTTACAAGTGTCCAGACCGAGTTTTAGGATATCGATGTTAATTCTGCCTCCATGGCTTTCTGCCATGCTGTATGGTCAGAGGATATCATCGCATTGTTATAAATCAGAGGTTCATCCTCCTGAAACTCTGGATCTACCAAGAAGGCTTCTCCAATATATCTATCAGGAGCTCTTGTGGTCCTCCCACTGCGACAAGCCTGCGGTGGTTCCATAGGAGTCGATTCTACAGTATCGTTTATCTTAGTGGTATCGGCTCCCACTATATTTTCTATCTGCGTACTCTTATCAGTACCAAGCATTTCTTCAAGAACTACTTTATTGGTGGACTTATAGTCTATTAAATTATCCTGCTCCAGGAATACAATGTTCATTGAGATGACAACCTTTCTATCCTCAAGATCATAAAATAAACCACCCTTTGTCCCTTTTGGATACCCAACGAATAGACATACCTTAGTCTTTGACTCCATCTTATCTCGTTTGTCCTTCCACACATGTGCTGGACAACCCCAAATCCTAAAGTGCTGCAGGCTTGGCTTTTACTTCAACCACAGCTCCCAAGGAGTTAGAGGTACTGACTTTGATAGAACAAAGTTCAAGATATATACTGCCGTCTCTAGAACATATCCCCAAAAACTAGGTGGCAATATTACATAACTTATCATAGTTCGAACTATATCTAACAAAGTTTGGTTTCTCCTCTGAGATACATCGTTTTGTTGTGGTGTCCCTGGTGTAGTCAACTTGGATACGATTCCATGCTCACGCAGGTACCTAATAAATTCATCCGATAGGTATTCGCCTCCTCGATCCGATTGAAGAGACTTGATACTCTTACCCGTTTGTTTTTTTATTTCAGCTCTGAACTCCTTGAACTTATCAAAGGATTCAAACTTCCGTTGCATTAGGTATATGTATCCAAACATTGAGTGATCATCCGTGAAGGTGATAAAATACTTGAAGCTTCTTATGGCACGGACACTTATGGGCCTATATACATCAGTGTGTACCAACTCCAATACCTGCTGAGATCTGCTACCTTTGACTCATAAAGTTCTTTTAGTCATCTTGCGTTCCCAGCAAGACTCACACGTTGGTAGACTTTCTGAAACATCTAGACTTAAAAGTCCTACCTTAACCAACCTGTGAATCCTGTCTGAGGCTATGTGTCCAAGCCTTAGATGCCAAAGAAGTGTTAGATTATCTGAGGGATTTTTTCTTTTAGATGAATTAACC
Organism: Chamaelirium japonicum; assembly: GCA_947650365.1. NCBI lineage: Eukaryota > Viridiplantae > Streptophyta > Magnoliopsida > Liliales > Melanthiaceae > Chamaelirium > Chamaelirium japonicum. Next base: position 6,983 of record CANTAL010001815.1, read on the forward strand.
ACATAGGCTTCAATTATGTTATCCTACTTATGATTAGAGTTAATTACATGGAGATTATTCTGTGTCTTTCCCTTACAAACAAAGGAATCATTCAATTTAATTTACACACCAGAAGCATCAAATAAAACTAAAAAACCTTCATTATCCAATAAGAAAATAGAAATTAAGTTTCGTCTCAAGGACGGTACATAAAATATGTCTCTAAGTAATAAACTTCTTCCATCAAGAAACTGCAAGACTACATCTCCAACTGTTTCACCCTCTGCCACGGCCTCAGTTCCCATGCTTAGGATGATCTCCTCATCGCCTAGTTTTCTTGTCTCCTTGAACCCCTGCAAATTATTGCAAGCATGGTTAGTGGAACCAGAATCCACAATCCATGACACTAGTGAATAACTGGATGCTACAAGGGATTCCAATATGTAGATTTGAGATATACCAATCTCAGCCTTCTTGGGAGCTGCGTGGCAGTCACCCTTCCAGTGCCCTTTCTTGCCGCATCAGAAATATTTTCCTTTGGGCTTTGCCGGACCATCCTACTTAGGAACCTGCAACTGTACCTGGCCCATCTTCACGGGATTCTTAGACTTTCTTTTCTAAAACTTGCCTTTGCTTTCAGAGAAAACTTTCGCTCTACATTCAGGGATTGAGCTCCTATCTTCATCCCGTCCTCTACCGCTTGGAGCATCGCTAGGAGCTCTGCATTAGTCATCTATAAATGGTTAAGGTTAAAGTTGGTAATAAAGCCCTCAAACATTCCTGACAGAGACGCAAGTAAAATATCGGTCTAGATCTCTGCATCCAAGATGACATCGAAAGAACCAAGTTCATTCACATAGCCAAAAAATTTTAGTATTTGATCTCGAACAAAAGTCCCCTCTGCCATCTTCGTGGACACTAATTTTTTGATGGTTAGGTAACGAGTTACCCGATTATGACCCTCGTGTTGTAGCTCGTGTGTCCTGAGCGTGGATTTTCTGTATTAACATTAATAAAGATGACTTTGGTTATTGCTTTAATTAGAATACTACTTTGGTATGTGTTAATACACATATAATAAAACGACCCTAGGGAACACAGTAGGCCACTGAGGCTCATGGTGGATCCATGCTTGGGAGACCCAGTGGATCAGTCCTGTGTAGACCTAGAACTAGTTTACAGCTTTGGTGATGTCGGTCGCTTCACCGAAAATAAGCTATTGGCACGTAGAGGATGTGGTGAAGTCTCCACCACGGGAATATGTAATTCCTATTCACCTGACCAAGCACGATGATCGTGTTGAACAGGAACCAAGACGGTGCACAGTTCAGTGATTCAGATACTAGTGTATAAACCGTCTTACTACTATAGATAATCTATCCTTAACCCTGAGGGACCATGTACACTGGGCTAACCAGTTGTGTGGTACTTTGATGTACCAACGTGTGTGGACCTTCCATAGTTCAATACCACTGTACGTTGGGTTACCCGGTTGGCACTTGAGTGGCATGCAATCCCTACAGGTTATCCGACATCCAGTGATAGATGGGTACGTTTTGATGAGTCAATCTGTCCATACAGTTAACCCAGGCCTGGTTGTTGTCAGTATGACTGACGACATTCCGGATGCTAAGCATAGCACCGGACGGGGTGTGGTGTTATAGATGACAAGTCATCAAATCCTAGTCAGATGATCGATCGGGATCTGACGGTGCTCCCCACCGCCCGAGTCGTATCATGGCACCAATAATATAAAGGATTATGGATTATCAGAGTATAGTAGAGAACAGGGTTACGAAGGAGTAACATAAGTTTAGGATCACTAGAGTTCAACTCGCGTCACTCTCTGGGTGGCTACGCGGGTTAATCGGATTAGGGCTGATTAACGGAACTTTCGGTGTGTCACCAGAACAGTTAATCAGGGATCCGATTGGAGCTAGAGATCTTGAACCCTGAAGGTTTCACCCTATTATTGCGTATAGGAATTATTCCCTGACCTGGTTGGATACGTTGGATGCGAAGTAGTGCGATGGAGCTGTAACACCTGTGGTGTTAGATTTGAGAATAATAGAAATCCTCAATGGTTAGTTTCGTCTTTTTGCAGCCAGACTTTTTCTTTGGACTTTTTCCCAATAAATGGATCGTAAACCTATGAGATGTTTTACGTTCACATTCTCCGTAACTTCGAGCATGTCACGATGGTGCGTTCCGTGCAACGATCATGTGTATGCGCAGCCAGTTTCGGCAGCCCGGCAGGTAAACCCTAGAAAAACGATAATTGGTCGATAGTTGTAGCCGTTTTATTTTTCATGAGAGATCGGGTGATCGGATCGTAACGAAACAAGATACGTTAGATGAGGCTCTGAGAGAGCCTTCCAATGAGCTTGAGTTAGGGTCGATCCGACACCTGGGTGAATAGTTATTGCTATTTTAAGTTTTGGAGTCTTTCCTTCTTTTTGGGAGATCCGGAAGTCAGAAAATTATGTACCAAGCACTAACGCGTTCGCGTTGACGAGACCTTTCCAACGAATCCTTTCGGGCCCTATTCCGACTTCCGGTTTGATAGTTACGACTTATTATTCTTTTCAGCTCGGTTAATGGGCGAATCGCACCCGGATTCCAACCGAGCCCGGTTCAGGGCTCGGGACCGAGCCCGACCAGCCCTGGAGCCTGCCTCCCGGTCTCCTAGCATAATTTAGACTCTCTTGACCTCCCTCCCCAGTTATTTAAATTTGAAATTCGGATGAGAATAATCGGGTAAGATTTTGGGTTGATAAACCCATATCTTTTAGTCCTTATCCCTTCCCCTTAACCGACCCTATCCGCCCAGCCACAACAGCCTCCCCCTTTATCTATAAATATATAGAGAGAGAGGAACGAGAGAGAACGAGTTAGAGAGAGAACGGGAGAAGAAGAGAGAGAACGTGAGAGAAAGAGAGAGGGAGAGAGAGAGAGCGGGATGCAGAGAGAGAGAGAGAGCAAGACAGAGAGAGGGAACGAGAAGAGATCGAGGAAGATGGGCGCACCCCGACCCGCCCCTCGCCGGAGCCCCGGCGGGCACGCCGGCACCCCCAGGTCAGCCCCCCTCTCATCTTCTCATCCCCTCCGCGACCCAAACCCGCGACCCCCGACCCTTCCTCCTCCCTTGCCGCGGCCCACACGGGCGGGCAGTGATCGCCGCCGCACCGAACCCCTCCCCGGCGCACCACCACCGACCTCCAAACCCCATGCGAAACCCCCCCCTCCGGCCGAGCTCTCGGGCTCTGACGACCGCTCCGGCAGCCTCCCACCGTGCCTCCTCCGTGGGGGTGGTGCGGGAGAGGCCGGCCGAGCGCTCGCCGGCGCTCCAGGCCGCCCCTCCCGCCGGCCGCCGACGCGCATGAACCAGCCCGCGGCTGGCTCGCGTGGAGAAGAAGGAGTTGGGTTGGGGGGGTGGGTAGATCTGTAACTTCCAGGTTAATATTTAACCCCAGACCCGACCCAACTTCCCACTGCAGACCCGACCCGTTTAGCCCTGAACCCGACCCAGCAGACCTGACCCGAGCCATACAGTGAACCGGTCTGGTTCACCCGAACCAGACCCGTGAACCAATCGATTTTGGTTCGACTGCCATTTCTCCGTCCGAACTCGAAATTGGACGAAACCAGCGCCATTTCGATCGGCTCGAAAAATACTACCTTTTGACCATAGTTTAGCATAGTAATATTACTGTTTAATATCCTGTTTTATCCTTTGACCCGATATTATCGCGGTACCGTGGCTTGACCGCCGTTTCATCGTCCGAACTCGGATTCGGACGAAACCAACGGCATCGTGCTCAGAACATTGAGTCCTACCTATTAAACCTAGAATATAACCCTAGAACCCCTTCTACCCTAGTGAACCAGCCATGCGATCGATTTTATCGGTTTTACGTGGTTTGACCCGAAACCATCCGACCGAAGTCGGATTCCAGCAAAACTGGAACCATCGGAAAGGGTTCTTCGAGCCTGATTCGATGAGTAGGTTTAACTTCTGTTTACTTGATTGACTTAGTATGGTTTAGGTTCGAGTTCTTCAGTCGCACAGATTTACGTGCTGTCGACTCAATGTTGGTCCCCTATCGAGGGTGCCCGACTATCCTTGGCATAGAACCCTCGTCGTTGACTCTTATGTTTTAATCGATAGAGTGTGATGTGGAGCTGTGGTTATTATCAGACCTTGATCGTGGTGATCCAGCGGAGACGGATCAGAAGCAACTAGCAAGCCGGAGTCGTGTGCGATCGACAACCAGGTGACATCTACTACCCTTGCGTGGTCTTTAATAGTGGGAAATGAGAATGACTAAGGATAGGTGTCCATGACACTGCATGCGGGCCCCGCCGGGCATCGTCGCATGTGGTCAAGTGGACCCCGCCTTGCATGCGGAGTCGCGAGTCCGGCGACGCATGCTTAAAATATTAATAGAATGATAATAATGATTGCTTTTGATTGTATGGACACCGTAATTAGGATTCCCTTAAATTAAACAATAAATTGAATAACTAATAATTATCGGGGCTCACCCTCCTGAGAGGAGTATGGCAACCCTAGCACACGGGTCACTGGGATGAGTGTTTTACTTTATTGATTTATTATGTTGCATGGGTTGCGAGAGCAGTACGGGACCAGGGGTAAATTGTTGGAAATTGATAAGCATTAAATAGACTTTTTGTAGCTTCATTGTATATGTTGAAAGATGTTATGTGTGAATCTACCTGGTTAGAGGGTAGGGACCCCGTGCGCGCAAGGGCCGTGAACCACCCTGCGCGTACAGCCGAAGTTAAGTAGGTTAGGGGTCACGGGCAAGGGTTGTGGTAAAGCCAATAGGAGGTGCCCTCGAGTAGGGATTGGCCTAGCAACCCTGTCCCGGGGAGTTGAAGTCCCCATAGTAAAGCAAGTTGGGCGGTAGAGCTCCACCGTGAAAGACGGGAAACCCCTTATGATCATCTGGGTGATTTGTGCATGGTGTTGGTGGATGCACGGCGAGAGAGTTGGCCCTCTACATCGAAATAAAAGGCCCTATAGTAATGCCCGACCAGGGCAGGATGAACAAAGTATCCGGGGTTCACATTTTGATAGAGTGTGTTTTATCTGTACATGAATTTAGAATTGTATGACTGTTCACATGATGATCTCGTGACTTTAAATGAATGTCTTATTTAGTTTGTTCTTTAATGCTGTAGAACATTGAATGGACTTTATGTTAGATAACCTAGTGACAGTAGGAAATGCATGTGAATATAGACTACTGATAGGTTTAGGTTTCGTTCTGCAAACTTTGATTCTACTAGAACTGATAGATTATATCTTAATTTATTACGATTGGTCGTCTCATATTATTATAGACTATTAGGATGTCACTAGCCATTAATTTGGCTAATCTCCCAATTTCCTATTGGGGGCTACTCTTTCCCACGAGTAGACTCAGTGCAGGTCCGGAGGCTCAAGAGTAGCAGTAGGAGTCCAGAGGCGGAGTTGGAGTAGCAGCTTTACCTTTCTGCTTAGTATGTCCGTTTTGTCGTCTTTTCTCTTTAGACATTGTAATTGTATTGGAATAAGTGTTTTTATCGGTTAGTTAGTATTCTATGGTTGTAGTTGCAATGGTTCCAGCTGAATTCTTTTGGGTAGGCCTCTCCTCAAGGCCCTAAGGATAGGATAGATCATAATGAAAATATAAGTATATATAAATGACTAAATTGATTAACCTTGTAGATAGGAACCCTAGACTGGTGCACTTGAGTGTTAGGTAGTGGGTAAAACCACTTGGCTAGCCGTAGGAGGCTTGAGCCTCGTGCTCCCTCAGATAGACTCCTGTCAGTATGTAGTGGCACCGACAGGTCACTCATACTGAGAGGATATGACTTTTGAAGGTCGAGCTTGACTAGATAATGTCTTCTCTCTATTGACATTTCTCTTTCTCTGCTTTTTAAATAAAAATGTTTTCGAGAAATCAAATTTAAAAGATTCCCCTCTTGTTTCTCCCTCCTCCTTGTTTTTCATATTAGAGAGCGTAGAAGAAGCCCTGTGAGAACCCAAATTGGTATAGTTAAGCAACCAGACCCAAAATCCCATATTTTTCTCATTTCACACCCCAGGGATCGGTCTTCAGATTTCTGGGGCGTGACAGCTGGTATCAGAGCTTAGGGATATGTTCCTAGGGGTTTTGTTAGGATGTGGTTCGTGTCTTGTGATTTTTTCTTCGGAAAGTTTAGACTCTAGTGGTGTTAGAATGTTTTCTAGAGATTGTATAGATAGTGAGTCGATAGAATTCTCGTAGTAGCTAGTGGTGGTATAGCGATTATTTCTAAGGATAAAGACCTAGGGTTAATCATTCTTGGAGAACTGATTTTGTTTGAGGAATTGATCTGTAACTAAGAACTGTCTATGATTGAGTTTTTGATTGATCGAGAATCGTGAATCAATCTATATATCGTATGCGTATGATTGTATTTGAACTCTGATGTGCTATAATGTTTAGGTTTAGAGTTAGTCATTGTAACTCGGGTGATAGTTCTTAGGAAGGAGCCACGTGGAACATCTTAACCAAGGGTGGTATTTCTTGATCCCTAAGACAGAAGTATAGTGTTTGAATCTATATCGGAGTATAGGTTGGGAGTCTTCTAATATGGATTCTCTTGAACTTTCTAGTAGTAAGGAGCTGACCAAGGACTAGATATTCAACTCTAGTTAGTAATTTAGTTGATTGGTTTTGGGATGGATGTATTTGATTATATCTGGAAGGATGTATATCCTTGATGGTTTATCAGGCATGGTTGTGATGTTGTCCTTTCTATTGGTTTTGTTATTTTTCGTTGGCCCTAAGCGCTAGAAACCTAGTCGGTGTTTTATGATTCCTTGATCTTTGTTGACCCTTAGTATTCGAGACCTAGTCGGTGTTTAGGATCCCTTGATTTTCGTTGACCCTTAGTATTAGAGACTTAGTTGGTGTTTTAGGATTCCTTGATTCTTGTTGACCATTGGTACTAGAGACCTAGTTGGTGTTTTTAGGATTGTCCATTATCTCGATATAGATGTAATAATTATATTAGTTTTCTTGTTAGATCTTTCTTGTGTATCGTAAGTTATATTTAGTTTGGTGTAGAGCTTGTGTGTTTTTTTTTAATAGATCCTATGAGTAATGATGATGACTCTTGGGAATAATGGTTTCAATGAGTACACCAAGAGATAGAAATCTCAGGTGATAGTTTGAATTTCCCATGGTTAGTAGATTACGGGATACCTTGATAGTGACTCTTGCGAAAGAGTACGCACTGTTCCTAGGGAACTTTGGTGGTGGATGATGATTGTCCGGTAGAGGACGTACTGTGGCTACGCACTGACTTTTCGGAGGCTTTGGCGGTTGGTTTCGCAGTTCTTATTAGAACTCGCGGGAGAGAGCGCACTGGCTAGATGACAGTGACGTTAAGATGGAATTGAGATAATTGAGTACTAGAAATATGTTAGCGGCGATGTCTAGAGGACTGCCTATGTTTATAAAATTTGGGAATGCCTTATCAGTTGGACTCTTAGAATGATCATTATTTTGCCGATTCACCCCGCTTTGTATCTAATTATTATTTGATTTTAGTAACTTTCGTTTGCTTCAGTTTCTTTTGAGTGATTGTCTTTAGTTCTCAGAATGGTAAGATTGTGCTAGTTCCCTCAGTTGTCCTTTTTCTAAGTTGTCTCTATTTGTCTCGGGTCCTTTATTCTTATTTTTGTATGGTTGCGAGATTTCCGTCTAGCTATCTCGATGTTTAGTTTAGGGTAGAATTTAGTACTTGGTATCGATCTGCTCAGTCGATGTTAGTTGGCCATTAGTTTTCTAGTAGGTAGTTTCTTCAGCCAACTCATAATAGTTCTGGTTTAGAATCGGTCCCCATGTCTTGGATGGAGCCATTGAGATGACTATCTATTGTCAGAGTGTAGCTATCTAGTTTGGACCCACTTGAGAAATAGATTTTTCGGGCATTTGTTCTTTAGTTCCTTGAGCAGTATTGGTAGTTCGGTTAGTGTAGGTGTTGGTCTCATAAGAATCTTATAGGATTTTAGTTTAGTATTAGATACACGTTAGGCGTACTAGTTGAGACATCTCTTTTGTCAAATCATTCTGGAATGTGTACTTAAGCATATGTGTATGGGCGCATATGTGTAGTATACATTGCTATGATTGTAGAGTCGATACCAAAAGTATAAATTATATATGGGTGTATGGGCGCTCATATATATTGATATACCTTTTATATCGGCACTGACAATTGAGTGCATTTTTAAGTTTCGGAATCTATGAGTTTTGGTAGTTACCCTACCGAGGAGGACACCCCTCGGCGGTACTAATAAGGGGGATATGATGCCCCTTATCAAGGCAGGGTTAATGATCAGAACTCATGATTTTGGTATAATCCGTAATGCTTAGAATGGGAAATGGAAACCAAAACTCGTATTCGCGATCGATGCGAGAATTTGGTGGTTCATTTCTATTCTAATAATTACGAGACTCGATTCGCATAATGTTTAGGTTAGTAGAGAGAGTAGAATTGTGAGTAGTAGAGGGTCAGGGTTTTCTCTTAGTAAGATTTGGTGTAGTGACTTGACTTTCTTGTTGGCAGTGTTAGTGAGGATCTTTGCGCTCATTATAGTTAACTTTTCATTGCTATAATGTTCTTGTTTTGGTAGTAGAGATGAGTGGACTCGTATATATGGTTTTTGTAGTTGAATTTTCGGGACGAAATTTTTTTTAAGGTGTGTAGGTTGTAACACCTGTGGTGTTAGATTTGAGAATAATAGAAATCCTCAATGGTTAGTTTCGTCTTTTTGCAGCCAGACTTTTTCTTTGGACTTTTTCCCAATAAATGGATCGTAAACCTATGAGATGTTTTACGTTCACATTCTCCGTAACTTCGAGCATGTCACGATGGTGCGTTCCGTGCAACGATCATGTGTATGCGCAGCCAGTTTCGGCAGCCCGGCAGGTAAACCCTAGAAAAACAATAATTGGTCGATAGTTGTAGCCGTTTTATTTTTCATGAGAGATCGGGTGATCGGATCGTAACGAAACAAGATACGTTAGATGAGGCTCTGAGAGAGCCTTCCAATGAGCTTGAGTTAGGGTCGATCCGACACCTGGGTGAATAGTTATTGCTATTTTAAGTTTTGGAGTCTTTCCTTCTTTTTGGGAGATCCGGAAGTCAGAAAATTATGTACCAAGCACTAACGCGTTCGCGTTGACGAGACCTTTCCAACGAATCCTTTCGGGCCCTATTCCGACTTCCGGTTTGATAGTTACGACTTATTATTCTTTTCAGCTCGGTTAATGGGCGAATCGCACCCGGATTCCAACCGAGCCCGGTTCAGGGCTCGGGACCGAGCCCGACCAGCCCTGGAGCCTGCCTCCCGGTCTCCTAGCATAATTTAGACTCTCTTGACCTCCCTCCCCAGTTATTTAAATTCGAAATTCGGATGAGAATAATCGGGTAAGATTTTGGGTTGATAAACCCATATCTTTTAGTCCTTATCCCTTCCCCTTAACCGACCCTATCCGCCCAGCCACAACAGCCTCCCCCTTTATCTATAAATATATAGAGAGAGAGGAACGGGAGAGAACGAGTTAGAGAGAGAACGGGAGAAGAAGAGAGAGAACGTGAGAGAAAGAGAGAGGGAGAGAGAGAGAGCGGGATGCAGAGAGAGAGAGAGAGCAAGACAGAGAGAGGGAACGAGAAGAGATCGAGGAAGATGGGCGCACCCCGACCCGCCCCTCGCCGGAGCCCCGGCGGGCACGCCGGCACCCCCAGGTCAGCCCCCCTCTCATCTTCTCATCCCCTCCGCGACCCAAACCCGCGACCCCCGACCCTTCCTCCTCCCTTGCCGCGGCCCACACGGGCGGGCAGTGATCGCCGCCGCACCGAACCCCTCCCCGGCGCACCACCACCGACCTCCAAACCCCATGCGAAACCCCCCCCTCCGGCCGAGCTCTCGGGCTCTGACGACCGCTCCGGCCGCCTCCCACCGCGCCTCCTCCGTGGGGGTGGTGCGGGAGAGGCCGGCCGAGCGCTCGCCGGTGCTCCAGGCCGCCCCTCCCGCCGGCCGCCGACGCGCATGAACCAGCCCGCGGCTGGCTCGCGTGGAGAAGAAGGAGTTGGGTTGGGGGGGTGGGTAGATCTGTAACTTCCAGGTTAATATTTAACCCCAGACCCGACCCAACTTCCCACTGCAGACCCGACCCGTTTAGCCCTGAACCCGACCCAGCAGACCTGACCCGAGCCATACAGTGAACCGGTCTGGTTCACCCGAACCAGACCCGTGAACCAGTCGATTTTGGTTCGACTGCCATTTCTCCGTCCGAACTCGAAATTGGACGAAACCAGCGCCATTTCGATCGGCTCGGAAAATACTACCTTTTGACCATAGTTTAGCATAGTAATATTACTGTTTAATATCCTGTTTTATCCTTTGACCCGATATTATCGTGGTACCGTGGTTTGACCGCCGTTTCATCGTCCGAACTCGGATTCGGACGAAACCAACGGCATCGTGCTCAGAACATTGAGTCCTACCTATTAAACCCAGAATATAACCCTAGAACCCCTTCTACCCTAGTGAACCAGCCATGCGATCGATTTTATCGGTTCTACGTGGTTTGACCCGAAACCATCCGACCGAAGTCGGATTCCAGCAAAACTGGAACCATCGGAAAGGGTTCTTCGAGCCTGATTCGATGAGTAGGTTTAACTTCTGTTTACTTGATTGACTTTGTATGGTTTAGGTTCGAGTTCTTCAGTCGCACAGATTTACGTGCTGTCGACTCAATGTTGGTCCCCTATCGAGGGTGCCCGACTATCCTTGGCATAGAACCCTCGTCGTTGACTCTTATGTTTTAATCGATAGAGTGTGATGTGGAGCTGTGGTTATTATCAGACCTTGATCGTGGTGATCCAGCGGAGACGGATCAGAAGCAACTAGCAAGCCGGAGTCGTGTGCGATCGACAACCAGGTGACATCTACTACCCTTGCGTGGTCTTTAATAGTGGGAAATGAGAATGACTAAGGATAGGTGTCCATGACACTGCATGCGGGCCCCGCCGGGCATCGTCGCATGTGGTCAAGTGGACCCCGCCTTGCATGCGGAGTCGCGAGTCCGGCGACGCATGCTTAAAATATTAATAGAATGATAATAATGATTGCTTTTGATTGTATGGACACCGTAATTAGGATTCCCTTAAATTAAACAATAAATTGAATAACTAATAATTATCGGGGCTCACCCTCCTGAGAGGAGTATGGCAACCCTAGCACACGGGTCACTGGGATGAGTGCTTTACTTTATTGATTTATTATGTTGCATGGGTTGCGAGAGCAGTACGGGACCAGGGGTAAATTGTTGGAAATTGATAAGCATTAAATAGACTTTTTGTAGCTTCATTGTATATGTTGAAAGATGTTATGTGTGAATCTACCTGGTTAGAGGGTAGGGACCCCGTGCGCGCAAGGGCCGTGAACCACCCTGCGCGTACAGCCGAAGTTAAGTAGGTTAGGGGTCACGGGCAAGGGTTGTGGTAAAGCCAATAGGAGGTGCCCTCGAGTAGGGATTGGCCTAGCAACCCTGTCCCGGGGAGTTGAAGTCCCCATAGTAAAGCAAGTTGGGCGGTAGAGCTCCACCGTGAAAGACGGGAAACCCCTTATGATCATCTGGGTGATTTGTGCATGGTGTTGGTGGATGCACGGCGAGAGAGTTGGCCCTCTACATCGAAATAAAAGGCCCTATAGTAATGCCCGACCGGGGGCAGGATGAACAAAATATCCGGGGTTCACATTTTGATAGAGTGTGTTTTATCTGTACATGAATTTAGAATTGTATGACTGTTCACATGATGATCTCGTGACTTTAAATGAATGTCTTATTTAGTTTGTTCTTTAATGCTGTAGAACATTGAATGGACTTTATGTTAGATAACCTAGTGACAGTAGGAAATGCATGTGAATATAGACTACTGATAGGTTTAGGTTTCGTTCTGCAAACTTTGATTCTACTAGAACTGATAGATTATATCTTAATTTATTACGATTGGTCGTCTCATATTATTATAGACTATTAGGATGTCACTAGCCATTAATTTGGCTAATCTCCCAATTTCCTATTGGGGGCTACTCTTTCCCACGAGTAGACTCAGTGCAGGTCCGGAGGCTCAAGAGTAGCAGTAGGAGTCCAGAGGCGGAGTTGGAGTAGCAGCTTTACCTTTCTGCTTAGTATGTCCGTTTTGTCGTCTTTTCTCTTTAGACATTGTAATTGTATTGGAATAAGTGTTTTTATCGGTTAGTTAGTATTCTATGGTTGTAGTTGCAATGGTTCCAGCTGAATTCTTTTGGGTAGGCCTCTCCTCAAGGCCCTAAGGATAGGATAGATCATAATGAAAATATAAGTATATATAAATGACTAAATTAATTAACCTTGTAGATAGGAACCCTAGACTGGTGCACTTGAGTGTTAGGTAGTGGGTAAAACCACTTGGCTAGCCGTAGGAGGCTTGAGCCTCGTGCTCCCTCAGATAGACTCCTGTCAGTATGTAGTGGCACCGACAGGTCACTCATACTGAGAGGATATGACTTTTGAAGGTCGAGCTTGACTAGATAATGTCTTCTCTCTATTGACATTTCTCTTTCTCTGCTTTTTAAATAAAAATGTTTTCGAGAAATCAAATTTAAAAGATTCCCCTCTTGTTTCTCCCTCCTCCTTGTTTTTCATATTAGAGAGCGTAGAAGAAGCCCTGTGAGAACCCAAATTGGTATAGTTAAGCAACCAGACCCAAAATCCCATATTTTTCTCATTTCACACCCCAGGGATCGGTCTTCAGATTTCTGGGGCGTGACAGGAGCGCAAGCCTGAAACCTAAGAACCTAATTCACATATGTTAGGGGTCGTAGGGGTATTTTTATAAATATTGAGATATGGCTTAGAACATATTTAATATAGATTTTAAAATGAGCAGAATAATTCTAGGAGCTCATAGGCGCTAACGGAACTCGATTCCGAGTAGTGCACCTCACTCAATCTCTCTTACAGTATTTTACTTTTCGTCCAGGCTTCACAAAAGACATGTGGAAACCCTAAAAATCGCCCCCCTCATCACTAATCCCCTTGGGGCCAGCCCTAGCTTGCATAAAGCAGTAGGGGACTGGTCCTATATGAGGAATAGAGAGGGAGGGGTTGGCCCTAGCTCTCCCCTCTCCAGAAAATCCGAACCCCCTCTCCCTCTCTCCCTCTTTGTGGTTTCGGCCAAGGAAAAAAGAGGAAGAAGAAGGAAAGAAAAGGAGGAAGGAAGGAGAAGGAAGAAGAGAGAAAGAGAAGGAGGAGATCTCGCGACTCATCATCGTCTTTGCAATGAATTTCTCCATCGACTCGTAGTCCTTGCACTCAGAGATAGGACTTCGAGGATTCCTCCCTTCACAAAGGACAAGATGTCATCCGACAGCTTCCCTTGCGATTCACGTGTGGTTCATCATCGTTCCATTCTCTTCGAATCATAGATCCATAAGGTATAATGATTCTAAACATCTAACTAGATGTATGTATATCTTTCATAGATCGTAGTATGCCTCTAGGGTGTCCACACATATGCTAAGATCATAGATCATGTAGATTGTTTTGTAGAATTAATTGTAATGAAATATACACCATAAGATCTTCACATCTATCTTTTGCTTCCATTGTGTCTCTGATAATAGGATTTAATTCCAATACCTCGAACATTTCCTTTAAATGGAGCATCATGTCTGAAGCGAAGGCAGTATCTTTGACTTGCTTCTAAATGACAGTCTGCAAGGATGCCACTATGTAGCACTTGCACATCTCATCAACATCTAGTCAGTGTTTCCATTCCTTCAACTGGGCCTCAGTAGCACTTGGTACCGGTATGGCTGGTTGAGGGGTACTTAGGGCAATTGAGTGTTTGCCAACCCTTAGGACGAGCATTAGGTTACGCTTCCAGTCCTCGTAGTTTTGTCCCGTAAGTTTGTTATTATTAAGGATGGAGGCAAGGGGGTTAAGCTTGGTCATAATTTCTATAAATAATGGTTTAAAGCAAAAATTAGGGTCTACTATAATCTATTTTATAGAATTTAAAAATAGATAATGTTTACTCCAGCCGATATGCTTTCACCACCTAGAGTGGAGACATCCAGGAATCTAAATTCCCTGGGCTTGAGTAGTGAGACTATCGGCTTTGAATTAGAGACAACATCTCGATAAGAGCATGCAATCGCTTCTGCCAACGGGGTGTTTATGACCCAGTCTTCATCAGAATTATCCATGATAAACTTAAAGACCTCCTAGTCTCCTTTTGGCTAGCTTTATGTGACCCGCCATGCGCAGCAACAGCGGCTTCACACAAGCTTTCAGATGCTTTCCACAAATCTAGGTGGTGTCGATAGGGGGGTTCATAGGCTCCCGCGGTGCAGAAAAAAACCGTTACCCACTGCTATCGACATCCTCCATGTCCCGAAGGAAAACACTAGGCGAATCAGCATGGAAGGAAACACAGCTCTTACCCGGTGGGAATATCGAACTATGTACCTCCCACCCAGACCCTTAGCCGGTTAATTATGGAATCCAGGGGCTCCCCTTTGGAGGGAACCTCTTATACATCCCTTCTTTATAAGGTTTTATGCATATCTAGAAAGGTCACGACCTCCTAGACCTAGACCCTGGTCTACCGCGCTCCCATTAGGATTACAAACCTTCCCGCAAAGCATTAGTATCCTTAGAAAATATCATAGTCCCTACCTTGAATACTCAACTTTTGCCTTTCTTACAAGGATCACATTATATAGATTCCAAGGATCCCAATACTTCACTAGTTAGCCCATAATCATAAGATCTGAAGCCTGGCCTAAGGTCAACATGGAAAGGACTCCCACTAGAATAACGTCTCATTCACAATTTAATGCCTGATGTCATAGTAGACCTCATCTCATTACAGGTTTCGATGCTGGCCAAATAGGGACATCCAACAACCTCCGCTGGACCTCAACCTAATGATGGCATAACGAAATCGTGATGAGTTCACACTACCATCAAACGTCAACTAGAAATGGGTATCACTTAGTGGAATCCTAACCTAACTTGGTCGCTAGGTCCATGTAGGGAAAGGGCATCCCACTAGAGTTATTATACTTCTTATGGGGACATTAGTTATCTCTAAACAAATCTAACACTGCGTCTATCTCGGCGCACAGTACTTGGCTACCTGAACTACCACGAGGGCGGTTACCACTTTTCCTTTTAGTTAGCCACCAGATTTGCACGTGTTAGAACCATATAAAGACACCGATGAATCCATAAGCTAAGTACTAACCCTAAGCCTGATCTAGAGACTAACTCACAAGCAAGATAGATAATTAAATTATCATCGAGGTTCTATAAATACTAAGTAAAGAGAATAACAAACAAAGCATCCAAACTGATTCAAATCCAGGTTCTGACCCCTGAACCTGAATAGTACAGCCAATATATCATGTTCTTCCGTTCTGTACGATCTCCCGACGACGATCCCGATCATCGCCAATGTGCACGCTTTCGCCGAGTCTTTGCACTCCATGTTACCGCTTGCCTGAACCGTGGATGTAGCATCATCTCCTTCTTCCTTGTGACTGAAAAACTAACACGTTCCGAGCAAGTGCTCGTTCGTGTATAATTTCGCTAGAAAGAAAAGAAACAATTCTAGAAAACATGGCCAGGTAACTGAGGGTGGTCAACCTCCACCCCCGCCCATCTAGAGCCTTAAAATCCACAAAGACAATAATAATCAATTCAAAAATTAAATCCGGGGTCCGAAGCCCAGAGGCATGCAATCACAGATTATTATTCAACGCGGCACCTGCAAAGAGATGATACATAGCACAATCTATATGCATGATCTATGCCGAACCCCGACGAAAACATATGTTATCATATATTCACATGATATTTTCATGAATTCATGCATGAAACACACACCGAAGCGTGCTCTGATACCAATTGTTGGAATTAAATCCTATTATCAGAGTCGCAGCGAAAGCAAAAGATAGATCCAAAGATCTCATGGTGTATGTTTCATTACAATTAATTCTACAAAATAATCTACATGCAAATCTATGATCTTAGCATATGTGCGAACACTCTAGAGGCATACTACGATCTATGGAAGATATGCATGCATCTAGTTAGGTATTTAGAATTAATCATCATACCTTGTGGATCTATAATCCGAAGAGAATGGAACGATGATGAACCGCACGTGAATCGCAAAGGAAGCTGTCGGATGGCACCTTGTCCTTTGCAAAGGGAGGAATCCTCGAAGTCCTATCTCTAAGTGCAAGGACTACGAGTCGATGGAGGAATTCGTTGCGAAGATGACGGTGAGCCGCGAGATCTCCTCCTTTTTCTCTCTTCTTCCTTCTCCTTCCTTCCTCCTTCTTCTTCCTTTTTCTTCCTTGGTCGAAACCACAAAGAGGGAGAGAGGGAGAGGGTTTTAGAAGAGGGGAGACACTTAGGGCCAGCCCTTCTCTCTCTAATCCTCATATAGGGCCAGTCCCCAAGTACTTTACACAAGCTAGGGATGAGGGGATAGGGATGAGGGGGGGTCGATTTTAGGGTTTCTCCATGTCTATCGTGAAGCCTGGACAAAAACGCCCTTCAATAAAAGTGAAACATTGTAAGAGAGATTGAGTGAGGTATGCTACTCGAAATCGAGTTCCGTCAGCACCTATGAGCTCCTGGAATTATTCCGTTCATTTTAAGATCGATATTCAATATATTCTGAGCCATATTTCAGTATTTACCAAAAGACCCCTACGGCCCCTAACACATGTAAATTAGGTTCTTAGGCTCCGGGCTTGCGCTCCATCGTGCTACTTCGTATCCAACGTATCTAACCAGGTTGGGGAATAATTTCTATACACAATGACAGGGTGGAACCTTTAGGGTTCAGGATCTCTAGCTCTAACCGGATCCCATATTAACTGTTCCGGTGACACACCGAAAGTTCCGTTAATCAGCCCTAATCCGATTAACCCGCGTAGCCACCCAGAGTGCGTTGTGAGTTGAACTCTAGTGATCCTAAACTTATGTTACTCCTTTGTAACCCTGTTCTCTATTATACTCTGATAATCCTTAGTCTCTTCTATTACTAGTGCCATGATACGACTCGGGCGGTGGGGAGCATCGTCAGATCCCGATCGATCATCTAACTAGGATTTGATGACTTATCGGTGCTATGCCTAGCATCCGGAACGTTGTCAATCATACTGACAACCACCAGACCTGGGTTAATTGTGTGGACAGATTGATGCATCAAAACGCACCCATCCAACACTGGACGTCGGATAACCTGTAGAGATTGCATGCCACTCAAGCGCTAACAGGGTAACCCAACATACCGTGGTATTGGACTATAGAAGGTCCGCACACGTTGGCACATCAAAGCACCACACAATTGGTTGGTCCAGTGTACATGGTCCCTCAGGGTTAAGGATAGATTATCTATAGTAGTAAGATGGTTTATGCACCAGTTTCTGAATCATTGAACTGTGTGAAGTGAAGGATAAACAAATATCGGATAGGGTCTATTTATCTATGATCGAATTATATTGATTTGTTACAACATTGTCAATATGAATGAAATGTTAATAAAATCAATTTTCCGTCTTGGTTCCTGTTAAACACGATCATCGTGCTTGGTCAGGTGAATAGGAATCCTACGTTTTCGTGGTGGAGACTTCACCACATCCTCTACCTACCAACAGTTTATTCTCGGTGAAGCGACCGGCATCACCAAAACTGTGAACTGGTTCTAGGTCTACACAGAACTGATCCACTGGGTCTCCCAAGCATGGATCCACCATGCGCCTCAGTGGCCTACTGTGTTCCCTAGGGCCCTTTATTATATGTGTATTAACATATACCAAGTAGTATTTTAATTAATGCAATAACTAAAGTCATCTTTATTAATGTTAATACAAAAAATCTACGCTCATAACACACAAGCTACATCACTTAGATCCTTCTTAGCGGAATAGAAGATATTGACCTGGTCGATATAATTTTGCCATCCAACTTTTGAATACAATCCGGATCATCAATTAGCATGCACGATATTATATTTGGTACTAGTATTGATCTCGTGCAATGCATGATTGATTGCGATGTCGCTACCTCTAATGGATTGCACGTCTAACACCGAAGCTAGGCATCCAGCTCCCCATCGTCGAAGGAGAGAGAGAAACATGTTGAATTATTAAAAAATTAAAGGGGAGAGAGATAAATGAAGCCAGAGGGACGAATAAGAGGCTGCCATGGGGTACCAAAGGCCTCTGCTTTATAAGAATAAATAGATTTTTACAAGAATGATTTTTTTTTTACTAATACATCTGATAGTCTCAACAAAATCCAAGAAAATGTTACTTATAGGCGATATTAAAAAGAAATAGAAAAGAAGTTTGCTATTAAATCATGCATAATAGATTTATGTTCGAACAATTTTCCTAATGATTCAAAAAAACCAGTTGCTCAGAATTAGGATGCTAGATTTATATTCATCTATGGGTTTTTCAATTTAAGTGTTTGCCTTTGCTTGGATTAGTTCTTAATCTTACCCGGGTTAGTTTTTTACATTGGAAACCACTATTGTCGTTTACAATGTAGAGCTGTCAATGGACCAGATTTTGATTTGAATCAAATCCATTAAGTCGGATATGTATAGATTGTTTTGATCCGATGATCTGATAATGGTCTGAATCCAGTAACCCGTTTCCTTAACAAATCAGATATGGATTTAAGCCAATTCGATCCATCAAAAGTCTAATTTAACAAATTATAACCAAAGATATTACATACTCTATCATATTAGATGACCTTAGATCTAAGGCCTTAATGGTCAATATAAAAAAGATTGTCTTGATTCCCCGATCGAGACTTTGATTTTATCCTATCTATTGCATGTCCCGGGTCCAGAATTGACTGCTATTCTAAGAATTCGACTCCCAACGATATCACATTCGTCAGATGTTGGCCAGGCATGTCAATGCTCTGGATCCTGATGTGAATCATATCCGATCCATAAAACGGATATGGGTTGGGTATTTTAATTTGATGATCCGATGACGGTTAGAATCTGATAATTTGTTTGCTTAATGAATCACATAAGAATATAGCATAATCCGATCCATTAACATGTCTATTACTATGTACAAACAATCCAAATTGGGGAGGGGGGAGTTCGATATAAATATAAAAAGTAGGTTTTTATTTTAAAATATAAAAGATTAGGGCGACCAATTGGTCAAACAAACATTTTATTAGCTCTTAGCATGCATAAGCTATACACAAGAAAACAAGAAGACTAATAGTCAACTAATTACAACACCATTATCTTCGACTAAAACTCTTGTTGGCTTTCTTTGACTATTTACCAAACTGAACAAGACTATTTAAAAAATGGCTATCGTTGCTTACCAAATGCCATATGTATTTTAGTATAAATTTCCGGAGACAATATTTATTTCTTCGAAGGTCATACATGTTCTTGTTAGAGCAGCGCCTGTAAGTGCCATTCACCTGAGACACCATGGTTCAAAGCATGTCAACCACAGGAGCGCAAATATTACTTCCTCTTCAAAAACCGGTTCTTAGTTTTACTACAGAACCGCCACATTCTTTATACACTAGATGCCGTAAGACAAACCCGAGATTTAATCCTACGACCTCCCGTGAGGGAAACAACGGGTGGAACTACTAGGATACAACCATAGTTATTTGAAGACATATTCAATACCACAACATCTCCGTCATCGTTGTTCTTTCTAATAGAGTCTATCTTTTGTTTTTGGGCAAATTACAGAAACCTCTCCTGAACTATACACCTCGTTTCATATTGGTCCCTCTCAACTTTCCTTTTGAATAATTTGATCCCTGAACTATGCTCCGTCTGTATTTGTCCCCCTTAGTTAACTTTTATTCCGAAAGTACCCTTATCCTAGTAAGCATAAATTAAATATTTTAAAATAATTTTAAGTCTTATTTGAAATTGATAATAGTACTTTCGAAACAAATAGTTGATGAAGGGGGTTAAATGCACACGGTGCATAGTTCAGGGATCAAATTGTTCAAAAAAATAGTTGAGGGAACAATATGAAATGAGATGTATAGTTCAGGGGAGGTTTTTATAATTTGCCCTTTTTTTTTGTTTTTGGTCAATAATCGAGAATCAATCTTATTGTTTATCCAATAATCATCAATGATGGGCTACCATCTATTGCCATCAAACACTTCTAATAGACACCAATGAATAGGGGAACGTGATATAATCACCTTGACGTGTCACGAAGAAACAAGCATGGTGTTCTCCATAGAATCACTTCAAGATAAATCGCAGTAGTGTCCGCTTATAGGAGCCTAATCATATTTTAAAAGTTTGATGTCACTAAAAGGCTATATCAGAAACTTTCAAGTGCTGTTAGAAGGAGACCAGAGGAAGTCGCATTCTATCTGCACCTACTAGTATAGGCTTGGCAACTGTCCAATTTTAATTTTTTTTTTTATATCCAAACTGTACTCATCTCTAACCTCCAACCAACCGGCCCTCACCCCTTGTCCCTGACGCCGCCTCCACCTACTCTTCGCCTCCCCTTTCCAATGTCACGTCCAGTCGCCACCGCCCACCTTTCTTTTCCTTCCTCCCTCCTAGCCTCCTCCTCCTTCCTCTACTAGATTTCCCACGGCGAAACCCTAGGTCAATCAGAAATCTTGTCGATGGCTTTTGTGACAACCAAGATCCAATAGCCCAGAGCTAAGACTCCTGAAATGGAAAAAGGCAAGAAGGATGGAGTAAAAAGTCAAGTGGATGGGGTAAGATGAGGTGTACAAATCCACAAATTTATCCCAAATACATCTCTCGAGTATATATAGTGAAAGAAAAATTCTACATAGAACATACAATTGTCTCTATTATCGAGAGAACATTAATCTATGAAAAATATGAACATAGAGACCATAGGCAGAAGCGAGGATCGAAAACTTACCTCCGGCCATTACGTACCGGGTGATGATTCACAATTGAGTTGATGGAGGAAGTATCGAAGGATGCGATGCGACAATCGCGGGTGGGAGTCTTCAACTCCAGTTCTTCTTGGTGCCCGAAAAACCCTCATGAAGAACGCCCCGTATGCAATCAATGAGACAAGAGAGAAAAAGTCATGGAACTCAAAGAGTTTCTCCCTCTCTCTCTCTCTCTCTCTCTCTCTCTCTCTCTCTCTCTCTCTCTCCCTCCCTCTATTCGATCGAATGGAGGTCGAGACCGAAGGAAAAACAGGAAAAGGACAGCCGGACCCTATTTCTCTCTCTCTCTTACCTTTCTTGAGATCATAGAAGACTAAGGAAGGGGGAGGGGTTGCAATAGGGCTACAGTCCTTTCTTCTCTTCTTTGAGTTCGGGTAAGGGAGAACCCAAGGAGAGAGACAAGGAGGGGGGAGATCGCGGCTGTAATCTCTCTCTTCTGTTTGACCACTAAAGGACCGGAGAGGGAAGGGGGAGAGAGGGCTGATCGCACTCCTCTCTCTCTCTCTCTCTCTCTCTCTCTCTCTCTCTCTCTCTCTCTCTCTCTCTTGCATTTCAACAGACGGGAGGGACACATACAAGAGGGGGGTCGTGATCTGATATTCAGCACCCCCTTCTCTCTCGGTTTAGTCACACACGGAGAGAAAGGGGGTCGGCTTAACAGCGAGACGCATGCCCCCTAGTTGAACACGTAGTAAAAAGAGAGGGGTGCGATTCCCGATCTCCAATCCCCAAACGCAACCTCCTTTCCCTATTAGGTCTCCCACGGGTCGATTCTCGTAAAGGGTTTAACTAATGTGGTGCACAAGGTGTATCACACCCCTATTGCACCGAAGTTGGAACCATACCCCTTAAACCCTAGTCCAATCCTGACAATTGTAGGATTGGGTTTGATGTAAGATCCGTTAACCACATACCTCAGCCTGATTAAACTTAATTACCCACTAAGTCCAAGTACCTTAGGGTGTAGTTGAGCAAAAACCCAACACTTTCCCACTTGGCAAAACGAAAAAAATAAAATAAAATTTTATTTTGAAAAAATACACACACTAAGTGGGTAATGACTCAGTTTGAAAAGACCTTAGTGTGCACACATTTTATTTTGCAAAAAAAAATAAACTAGTCCTATAACCTTAAAAGGTATTCTTTCACTTAAACAAAGATTCATAGTCACATGAATCGTGGCGGTTATATCCTTACATGCAGACACTCCCTTCCACGTATTACACTATAACCAATCCTCCTTGAATAAGTACTTTATGTAATTGTCAACTTTATGAGTAGAAGACAAAGTCTTACTCTGAAGTCCTACTGTATGTCTCACAAACTTAAGTATACATATCGAGAGTAAGAAGAAATAAAAAATTTTATTAGCTGCCTAAAGGGAAAAGTACAAGCATAATAAAACGTACAATGAGCTTTGAATCCCCATGCTATCTACCTGACCCTTATAATGAATAGGTGGTGACCTCTTGGTCATTAGATCCACAATCATAAGCTCCGTACCAATATACTCCACGATGATCTTATCAGCTGATTGATCATCTCGCATAACAAGATACTTTATATCGATGTGCTTGCTATAATTTTCGCTCCTGCTGTTCCTTAAGAAGAACACAGCAGTCATATTGTCACAACAGATCCATATAGGTCTGGATACAAAATCTATAATCCTGATCTCAGTGACAAAATTTATTAGCCAATAAGCTTGTAGTGTTACCTCATAGAATGCAACAAACTCTTCCTCGTAGTGTTTGTACGTAAACATAAAATCCTTCGCCCCCCTGAATATATCTTATAACATTTTGGCACCTTTTCAGTGATCTAAGTCTGGATTACTATAGTACCTACTCAACATCCCTACTTTATTGCCAACTAAAAGAATATCATCCATATATAGGACCAGAAACAACAATGGCTCCCACAAATCTTAAGGTAAATACAATGATCCACAATGTTCTTCGTCAAACCGAATGAGGTAATAACATGTGGAACTTCATATACTACTGTTAGGATGCCAATTTTAATCCGTATAATGACTTCTTCAACTTGTAAATTAGCTAACTTCATTTATCAAGGTAAAACCTCAGGTTACACCAAGTATACTGTATACGTCGTAGTCACTAGAAATTATCGATATACGTTTTCTCTTGGATCTCCTAAGACCTGTCTTTTTCTTTATGATAGACGCAGTGACAAATTGTTCTACATTAGTTGAGATATTAGAAAATAGTCAATCAGGAATTATCGTAGGTGGTTCATCTTGATGACTAACTTGTCCCTTTACATTATAGGCATATAACCAAAATGACTCATATTGCCTTAAACACAATCCCTTGTGTAGAGACACTCCAACTAAAGTTGCCACTTATAAAAAAGCAAGTATTTATAGCTACTATTATGCTTGGTGAGTGTGATGAACAAAAGAACCTTATCAGATGTTCATGTGTATGAAATCTAAATTTTTATTATTCCTCCATGATACCCTTAGAGGATTTATTGGTCTATTTTCCTTTATGCAGTCTTTGTAAATCCTGAAATTAATAGTCAAGGATCTTTAAAAAACCTCTCATTTACTAACCTTTTTAGTCATAGAATAAGGAATTTTATTGATAATGTTTCATTAGCAGTCATCATGAAAATATTACCTTTAGAGTCTATGTCAAGCTTATATAAACCATCAATCAACAAACTAGAGCCTATAAGTAATTTATCTTTATTAATTAGCATAACTTAACATTCAAACTTAAATAAATCCTATAGGCACAAGTCTTGAAATAGACGGTAAACTACTAGAAAAGCTTAGAAACATAGAAAACTCTCTCTAAGTCCAAAACAAAATCCAGTCAGAAAGATAAGTCTGCAAGTCCCCATACCTTCTATCTTGGAGCTTAGCTTATTCCTTGAGTAATGAATTCCTCTCCGTTAGTTGGGTCCCTCAGATATAGAAACCCTTACATGACGGTAGAGATGTAGATTATAGATCCGTAATCAGTCCACCAATTATTGTCAGATTTATGAGAATTTAAATTCATAACACTAAAATTGAAGCTTACCTTACTTGGTGAGTCACTTCTTGTACTTCTTGCAGTCTTTCTTCACATGCTCCCGCTTCCTGCAAAAGAAGCACTTGGGAAGCTTCGGGTCAATATCATTTTTTTGTATGGATATACACTTTCCTTTGTTCTTCTTAGTGGGGGGGCAAATTTATGTGTATTGGACTGTGTTGCCTTATGAGATACAAAGTGTACGCTTTCCATCTTTTCCTGCCTTAACTTACCCTCCTCTTGCACGTATACTGGCAACAGTTCATTGACTGTCCAGTTGGTGCGGTGCATGTTATAGGATATTTTGAATTACCCATACTGGGTGGGTAATGAGTTTAGGATAAAATGCACTAGAAAGGTTTTGTCGATGATAATTGATGGTCCCGGAGAGAGATCACCGGCTCGACGGCAACGGCCAGACCAAGTGGAGGCCAAAAGGGTGGAGCGGCGGGCTCACCGGAAGAAAGAAGTCGGTTTCGAGATACAGAAGGAATCCGCCCCCCGCTGAGGGCTTCAAGTTTAAAAAGGAGGAGCTGGCACTGGGAACACTACCATCATGATCAAGAACCACCCGAACGAATTGAGGAAGGGGTAACTTCTGGAGCTGCTCGGCGAGCACTGCCACATGGAGACATTGAAGCAACAAGGAGGCTCGCCCTGACCATCGCAGTCAGCTCGTGCGTGGAAGAGGCTGCTTGTGGTTGGTACTCACAGGTCGCCCGGAGCTGACCCTGGCCGCGTGCAACTAGCTCGCACGCGGAAGAGGTCGCCCCGCGACTGGTGCTCGTAACCCGCCTGGAGCCCACCCAGAGCTTACAATAGCGGTTCGTGACTCACGGCACGTCCGGAGCTGACCCTGGACGCATGCGACCAACTCGCATGCGTAGGTCGCCCACAACTTGTGCTCACAACCCGCCCGGAGCTCGCCCTGACCGCCACAGCATCGTCCTCGAGGCCTCATTCATGAGGTACTGTGAGTCAAAGTTCTCGACACAGCTCGTCAGGGAGCTTGCTCTGTCTGCACACGACCGGCTTGCTCACTGAAGAGATTGCTCCTAGCAGAATTCCAAGAACACTTTGAGAGGCTTAAACACCCACAACTCGCTCAAGAGCTCACGCAATCAGGCAACAACCTCCGAGTTCGCCTATTTTAACAATAGGAAGAAGTGGGCAAATCAACAACATCAATGGGGCTCCGTTGAGCTCGCCCGATCGTGCAACGACTAGGAGTTTGCCCCCTTGTCCACAGAGGTCGCCTACAATAAGGCAGTATCGAGCCACCAGGTGTCATCGCCCCCATAGAGCTACGTGGCTGGCTGCGGGCCATGGAAGCCTACTAGAGTCGGTCTAGGACCTCCCAGACTAGAGCCTTCCAGAACCCCCACCTGGTAAGGATAAGACCGGTGCGTCTTCCCTCTTACCACCGCTTGGCAGGCTAGACGACAAAGGCCATAAAAAGCCCATGTGGACTAGCAAGTGAAAGTATAGAAGGTGCGGAAAGAGCCGCCACATGTCAAACTCTGGCGGTCTGCAGAAAGTCTATAAAGGTACAACCCCCGACTCCAAAGTACAGGTTCGAAACTCAAAAACCCTGACCCTTTCCTACTACTACAGCTTTCCCTTGCCCAAATCTTGACTGACTTGAGTATCGGAGGGTCTGTGCTCTGAAGGGAGCCAGTCGTCCTCACGATTTCTCTGTATTGCAGGACGACCGCACGAGCTAGCAAAAATTATCCCCCAACAATAATCTTCAAAGTCTTCAACTGTAAAGCAACATCATGCATTTGCATGATATGCTCTCGCACTCCCTTTTCACCGGTCAAGCGCATAGTAGATAGTTTTACCATTAGGGTACTAGTCATAGTCTTGTCAAAGCTTTTGAATTGCTCTTCTAGGGATTTCATGTAGTCTTTAACCAGACGACACTTATGAATGGAACTCCTGATGCTTTTCTCAATATGTGACTGGACAAACAGCATACTGAGATGATTGGATTTCTCCCACTGCTCGTACATTGATACCTCAATTGACATAACTTTTTTCCGTTGGTTCCACAGGGGGATCCAAACGAAGCGCCAAGTCAAGTTCATACATCCTAATGCCAAAAGTATCATATCCTTCCAGTCTGAGAAATTTTCCCCTGACAGGGAGGGAAGATGTTGGGTAAGGTCTTAGATATAGGACGATGTAACTGGAAAAAGAAAAGGACTTACATTAATAAGAAGTAGAAATAAATAATTATTCTTTATTTGATGATTAACCCATGCCAATTATCAGTTAGTAAAACTAAGACCTCCCTATGGGAAAGGGTCACTCCCCGCATGAGTTGTACTAAAATCGGAAAGAAACTAAACATTTCCCGATAAGGCCGGTGAATTGTTAAGGAGCCTAAGCAATGGTTCTTTTCCTGTGGGTATAAGAACCACCATTTTCTTTATATAGATTTTACCTCCTTATCCTAATTGCATGGTATTAGGGATCACCACCCTTTGGGCAAAGAAAACCCCTAATATCAATACAACTAGAAAAGGGAATGCCATGATCAATCAAATTTACGTGATTCAATGTATCTCATGGTGTCATATTGTATGAATCACTCATGGAGAATGATCCATGATACTTTAGCTAGTCCTGAATCATTCCCCACGAGAGGTCTTTAGATCGTGGCTAATTGTAAATTGTTCAATTAGGTTTTAAGTACCGGCCAGGACATCCTAGGCAATCACAGAAAAGAATCGAAAAACATTTCAGATATAAAAAGTTCACATTCTTGAATATTACAAGTTGGAAACACCGTTAAAAAGACGGGCCCCTAAATAATCTGAATTAAAAAACCATATGGAAAAAGGCAATCTTCCGTTCCATCCGATACGGTGCTCATACGTAACCTGTGCAAATATCTAGAATATGACATCCAAAAGGGATGCCTGGCCGACACGCATTCACATTGTTGTCTATAAACAATGAACAATTGATTCGGATTCCCAAACTCAGTTATTCATATAGCATGACCGAAGGAAACCAAATTCGGTCGGAAAACCGAATAACTCACACATCAAATTTATGATCAAAACGAACATATCTTGTGGCGTACTACCCTTCGCTCTGATTCTTTTTCCGAACTGGGACAAAAGTAGCCACAGGACCTAAAGTTTGGACCTACTAAATTCCGGTTAACCATCTCAATTCTATGGTTCGTCGCGTGGCCTACCCAGCCCATCTCTCGGGATAAGCCAAACGAGAAAGTCGGTTGCCGATCGCGAACCCCCTCAAGATGCGATGATCGATCGAATCAAAGGATATAGGCGCGGATTATAGGGTTCTCAATGATCTCTTGCCAATCGTTGATGGGTCCATGGATCCAACAAGGAGACCCATTAGCGATCACAAGAAAGATCTTAACGTTATGCCATATAAATAAAAGAGGTCAGATCAGAGGCATACCCTGATCCAAAAACAATAGCAAAATAATTATCCATATAGTACAGCCGAGCAAAAACCTAATTCGGCGGAAAAGATCCAAAATAATTTATGACCAAAACAACTGATCTTATGGCATACATCCTTCCGTTCCGAAAATCGGGAATGTGGTATCCCATAGGACCGTTTTCGGATCAATAAATCTTGACAAATCAAAGGCAAAAATATTAGTAGATTAAATTGGAGAACAGACGATCCCCTTATCGATCGTTAACATGATCAATGAACTAGGATCGACCCATTAGCAATCACAAAATGGATCATACTTCAACTACATGGATAACCGATCAGAGAAAACCTTCGCTCTGAAACCAAGTGAAAGAAAATTCTACACGGAACATGCAATCGTCTCAATTATCAAGAACCATTAATCTATGAAAATGATAAACATAGAGACCATAGGCGAAAGCGAGGATTGAAAACGTACCTCCAGCCATTACGTGACAGGTGATGATCCGTAATTGAGTTGGTGGAGGAAGTATCGAAGGATGTAATGCGACGATCGCGGGTGGGAGTCTTCAACTCTGGTTCTCCTTGGTGCCCAAAAAACCCTCTTGAAGAATGCCCTGTATGCAATCGACAAGACGATAGAGGAAAAGTCATGGAACTCAAAAAGCTTTTCTCTTTCTCTATTCGATCAAATGGAAGTCGAGACCGAAGGAAAAAAGGGAAAGGATAGCTGGACCCTCTCTCTCTCTCTCTCTCTCTCTCTCTCTCTCTCTCTCTCTCTCTCTCTCTCTCTCTCTCTCTCTCTCTCTCACACACACACACACACACACACACATTTCTTGAGATTAGAGAAGACTAAGGAAGGGGGAGGGGCTGCAATAGGGCTGCAGTCCTCTCTCTCTTCTCTTCTTTGAGTTCAGGTAAGGGAGAACCCTAGGAGAGAGACAAGGAGGGGGGAGATCATAGTTGTGATCTCTCTCTTTTTTGTTCGGCCAACAGAGGACGGGAGAGGGAAGGGAGAAAGAGGGCTAATCACACTCTCTCTTTTCTGTATTGTAGCGGACGGGAGGGACACAAAAAAGAGGGGCGTCACGATCTGATATTCAGCGCCCCACCTCCCTCTAGGATTAGTCGCACACGGAAAGGGAGGGGGCCAGCTTAATCGCGAGACGCACGACCCCCCCCCCCCCCCCCCCCCCCCCCCCCCCTAGTTACATAGCAGGAAAGATAGACGGGTGAGATTCCCGATCCCCAATCCCCAAACACTGCCTCCTTTCCCTATTAGGTCTCTCGCAGGCCGGTTCATGTAACTGGTTTAACTAATGAGGTGCGCAAGGTGTGTCGCACCCCTCTTGCACCGGAGTTGGGACCACACCCCTTAAACCCTAGATTCAATCCCGACAACTGTAGGATTGTGTTTGCTTTAAGATCCGTTAACCACATACCTCTGAGCCGGATTAAACATAATTATCCACTAAGTCCAAGTACCTTATGGTGCAGTTGAGCAAAAACCCAACATATAGGGCATTTTAATCTCAAAAAACATTAAAATTTATGGGTGATTCTTCAAGAAGATCGATTACCACATAAATCTCAAGGATTCGGGTGAAGTGGGGATGAAATGAAGATCATGAGGAAGGAATACACCAAAATATTACACGAAAAAGCCTTCAGTAAACGAAGAGAAAAACCATGGGCAGTGAGTCCGGTTCAATATTCCACGAAATGATGAGGATAGTCTTACAATCCGACTATGTTCTCTCAACATCGATTATTTATAGACTTCTGGCTCTGGAGGAGGTGCTGAGGGTTGCCCCGGCTTTAGAGGCCGCTTGGGTTCTTGATCCGCGTTCCCGATTCTTTTCTTTTAGTGCTTCTACTTGTGTGCCATAATCTCCTTTTCTATGATTCCTCGTTATTCACACTACAACCAATACCCCATTTCCCGAGACATAATCAGTGTTCATGGTTTAAAAAATCGATTTATACCTTATTTTTTAGTAAAAAAATTAGGAACCCATAATCAACAGCCTATCTGCCGTATTAGCCATCTGATTAGCAGTCGAATTACGTTGCCTAATGCAGCGGCCAAGCCTTCGAATTAGATAGTAGACAAATACAGTGGCCTGCCATGTAGGGGTGGCAATCCTTGACCCGACCCGCCAACCCGACCCGAAGTTAGCGGGTTTGGATTTGGCCTAAACGGGTTTGGGTCATAAACGGGTCGACCCGATTGACCCGTTTATTTAATGGGTCGAGTTCGGGTTTGTACCTATAACCCGATTGACCCGACTTGACCTGTTTATCAAATGGGTCATGTCAACCCGACCTGACCCGACCCGAGCCAACACGAACCGACCCGACCCAACTTGAACCAACCCGACCCAATCTGGCCCAATCCGACCCATCTTGACCCGACCCAACAGGTTTACATGAGTTCTGTTGACCCAACCCGAGCCAACACGACCCGACCTGTTTTGTAAACAGGTTAAACAGGTCAGGTCGGGTCAACCCGTTTATTAGGCGGGTCGGATTTAGGTTTAAGTTTTTGACCCATTTATTAAACGGGTCGGGTTCAGGTTGGGCGTTTTGCCCTTATACCTATGTCTCAACCCGACCCGACCCTTGCTACCCCTACTGCCATGCTACCAAGCTAATACGACGGGCCCACCGCCACAAAAGTCTCACATTTTTAATACAAATATATAAAAGGAGGGCCTGGCTTAGGGCTGGCAATGGGACTGAATCCGGTCCTGGCCCAATTGTGCCCGGCCAATTTCGAATGAGTTTGGCCTATGTTCCCAAACATTATGTATGGGCTTGGCTTATAGTTTCGGCCCGAAACTAAAACGGGTTGGGTCAGGATGGGCTTGTATAGGGCAGGCCGGCCCACTTTCATATTTGGGATCGGGTCTATCCGACATATCTAGGAATGAACTTTTTCTATTAGATTAGATAACAACGATATGTTATGGATAGCTTACACTACAGTTTATAAAATAAAAACATATAATCTTATAAAATAAAAAAATTATGTTAACAACATCGATTAATGCCAAATAAGTGCATGGAAGAAAGTTGGTCATTGAAGGCTTTCGGGCCCAGATCCTGCTCAGGCCTGAATCTTTGATACGGGCTTGGGCATGGGCCTTGGCTATAAAAAATAAAGGACTAGACCCGGGCTTGGTTGAGCCTGACCCCAGCCCGTCCCATTGCCAGCCCTAGTTGCCTAATACAGCGGCGGCCAAGCCTTCGAATTAGATAATCTAATAAGACGGGCCCATCGTCTAATTGTGGCGGCCAAGCCGCCGCAAAAGTGCTACATTTTTAATACAAAAATATAAAAGGAGGGCCTGCCAGCCTTGGCTTATCACAAACCCAAGTTGATCAATTCTCTTCAAAATTTTGGAGCCGCTAAAAAATAGAACTGAGCCAAACCATTTCATGGTAAAAACCGAACCAAAAAGTTCGGTTTGGTTCCGCAGGTATTCAAATCGCTAGACAACATTTTCTTTTTTTTTTGGTATTCAGAAGAGTGGATCATGACATCATGATCCGAAAGTCCTCATACATAAGGTCCGAAAATAGACCCGAGCACAATAAGCCAGCCAGTGGGCTGCACTACTAGCCACTCTTTGAACCACTGCATCGTAGCCCCCGTCAGCATATCCCAAAGCCACATACACACCAGAAGGCTCGGGCATATCTCTGCTAAACAACCTTAAACATTGAACTAAATCACTAATATAAATAGCTACTACCTACTTGACAAATAAATAACCAAATAACAATCATGGCAAATAAAGATACAACCAACTTCATACAAAATCAACAATCCATGAAGCCTAATCTAATCCGACAAAGCAAAAAGATCTAATGACAACTGTTCAACGAACGCATATATCTAGCAGTTCGGTTCGGGTTGGTTTGGGTCACAAACTCAGGATCCACAACCGAACCGGATAGATATTTTTTTTTAAAAATCTTTTGAGCCAAACCGAATCAAATATTTAAAAAACCTAATCCAAACCGAACCAATTCGACCGATTTTGACAGTTTATCGGGTCAAACCGAACCCCCTATTACTGACCAGAGGGTGCGATCCCCGTTTGATATTATCGACACTGGTAATTAGGGGTGGCAATGGTTCGGGTCGGGTTGAGACATAGGTATAAGGGCAAAACACCCAATCCGAACCCGACCCGTTTAATAAACGGATCAAAAACTTAAACCCAAACCCGACCCGCCTAATAAACGGGTTGACCCGACTGACCCGTTTAACCCGTTTACTAAACAGGTCGGGTCGGGTTGACTCGTGTTGGGTCAACAGAACCCATGTAAACCTGTCGGGTTGGGTCAAGACGGGTCGGATTGGACCGGGGTTGGGTCGGGTCGGTTCGGGTTGGCTCGGGTCGGGTTAACACGACCCATTTGGTAAACGGGTCAAGTCGGGTCAATCGGGTTATAAGTACAAACCCAAACCCGACCCATTAAATAAACGGGTCAATCGGGTTGACCCGTTTATGACCCAAACCCGTTTAGGCCAAACCCAAACCCGCTAACTTCAGGTCGGGTTGGTGGGTCGGGTCGGGTCAAGGATTGCCACTCCTACAAGTGGTGATGCTAGTAACCAAGTTTTCTGGAACAATTCCTGATTATGCTTTTGGTGGGATTGTGGGCATGAGGGGCAAACCCGCGAGTACACCCAATCGCTCACGATGTGATGCCACGTGTACGGTCGATTCTACCACTGCATAATATATGAACTAAGGGTCACAAGGGTTTTCCAGTGCTAGCCATAGGAGACACAGCGTAAGACAAACCCGTGTACTTGATAAAGGTTCGAATAACTACTACGGCATATTTTTCTCTCGATATGTAGTGACAGTAGCATATTTCCTCCCGCTATGTAGTGACATGCCTCTTTTTCTTCTGTGTGGCAAGCCTTCTTATTTGTGGCTGTGGGGTTATTAAAAATCAGTGCATTACTCTCACACTTAAGACAAGTTTCGATCGTTAGTCTATTTTGTGCCAGCACACTAACATGTGATGTAATGACCATTACGGTGGTCCCATTGTAAAAATTAAAAAGAAAAAATGTGTGAGAACTAGTTAAGTTAAAGGAATTTAAAATGTTGTGGACCAAAATACCGTCCGTAATATTTCAAATTTTATTTTTTATGCCACCGAACTAGTGAACCTCCAAACTGAACCACCGCTCGCTGCCACCGAAGTTGCTCGCTGCTCTCTGCCATTGAACCGAGCCTAAACCTAATCCTAAACCTAAGATCTATGGGCCATGGGATGAACCTTAGACCTAGGATTTCTTAACCTGGGACCGAACGTGTAATATCGACCCCAAACACACAAGATATTGTTCGCTTTGTCCGTGCCAGCGCGAGGACTTCCTAGGGAGGTCATTCATCCTAGTACTACTCTCACTTGAGCACGCATAACTACGGAGTTCTTACGAAATCCGTCGCGGCGCATGGTTTTAAAACGCGAATTCTATGTTTGGAAGAAAAAATTATATAAGTAGCTCAGGATCTCCTTCTCTCCAGATGATATGAGGCTAACTCGTGACTTTCTACACCTCACCTCACCTCATCCATCTTGGCATCACAACCTCAGGAATCTTGACTCTTGACTCTTGGCCTATTGGATCTTGGTCATCAGAATCCACCCTCCTTAAAGGCTACACGTCCACATCTCTGATAATATTTTTGTAACATCCGCCTCAAACACACAAGATATTGTCTGCTTTGCTCATGCCCGCATGAGGACTTTCCAGGGAGGTTACCTATCCTAGTACTACTCTTGCCCAAGCACGCTTAACTATGGAGTTCTTACGAAATCCGTAGCGGCACATGGTTTTAAAACGCGTCTTCTATGTTTGGAAGGGGAAATTATATAACTAGCTCATGATCTCCTTCTCTCCAGGCGATGTGAGGCTAACTCGTGGCCTTGTACACCTCACTTCACCTCACCTCACCTCATCCATCTTGGCATCACAGCATCAGGAGTCTTGGCTTTTTACCTATTGGATCTTGGTCGTCACAGAACGGTGGTTGTTTCTCGTTGTCGATGCTCGCCGCCATCGCCCCGACGGCAACGAGTAGTTGTAACACGTCAAGGTCGAGGTTGGGCGACGACGGCAAGCAGTTGCACCTTGTCGGAATTATCGGGGTCGAGGTCGCTGGTAGGGCTGGCAATTTCGGACCCGACACGAAGTTAGCGGGTCTGGGTCAGGGCTAAACGGGTTGGGTCATAAGCGGGTCGACACGATAAACCCTTTTAATAAACGGGTCAGGTCCGGGTTTAGGGTCTGGACATGGTAGACCCAGGAATACCCGTTTAATATTCAACGGGTTGTATCAGGTCGGGTCGGGTCGAGTCTACGTACCCGCAATCCGATACTGTAATATATAGTATCAGCGGGTCTATTGGGTTAGGTCGGGTCGAGTTGGATCGGATCGGATCGGGTCAACTGAATAAACTCGTGTGGTAAACGGGTCTTATCGGGTCTACTCGTTTATAAACGGGTCGGGTCCGGATTTAGGATCTAGACACAATTAGTTAAACGGGTTGGGTCTGGGTCTAGGGGTTTATGACACGACCTGAAACTAGACACGACCCGAACCCGACCCGACATGACCCATTGCCACCCCTAGTCGTCGGGGTCGTCAAGGTCACCTCGAAGTTGCTCTCGCCACTGCCGCCGCTCGCATGCTCGAGAGAGATGGGAGAAGAAGACATCGAGGTTAATTTTGGGTTCCTGAAATAGATCAGGAATTTATGGTTAATTGAAATGTTTAGTTGTCCTACACAGACAAAATTTGTTTGGTCGGGGACTCATCACCAATTAACCCAATTAAAAATTGGGCCACTTCAAACCAGTGTTATCCGGACCGGACTGGACCGTCTGGTCAGACTGGTGAACCAGTCCGGTTACGATTCTGGATCGGTAATACATTTAACCCGAGCAAACCGCCCGGTTTTCTAATGAATCGTTGCCCAGCTGGTTTTGTTAAACCTGCACGGTTTAAGTCAATCGGTAAATTAAATCCCCGATTCTCCGGCTCTGTTATGCGAGAATCACGAGACGGAGAGTCCTGCGAGGCTGCGACTCCTGCTGCGCAGGCTGTTGTTCTTCTGCTCGAGCCGTTGTCGCTCAGAGGTCGATACCCTAATCGACTCTCGAGTCTCGGCTGCCCAATCCACGACCATGCCGGAAAGCCCCTCGATTTCTCCCGTCGAAAAGCCTCTGCTGCTCGTCGCTCGATTTCTCCTACCGGAAAGCTGCCTGCTGCTGTTTTTGCCGCCGGTGTCGATCTCCCGACTGTCGCCAGTGCCGATCTCCCAACTGCCGTCGAGCCACATACTGTCGTATCTATGCTGAGTATCTGTGCTGAGTGTTGATCTCCATATTGCCGCCGGTGCCGATCTCCCAACTGCCGCCGAGTGTCGTCTGCTGTCATCTCTGTGCCGAGTGCTGATCTCCCAACTGTAGCTGGTGTCCTCCCGACTGCCGTCGAGTGCCGCCTGCCTCCGTCTCTATGCTGACTGTCGACACCGGTTCAACCGATCGACCCGACGGTTGAACCAGAGACCCTTGACCCGAGCCCTAGACCGGGTCAACGTCCGGTCCGGGTCTGATAACATTGCCGCCGAGTGTCGTGATTAGTGTTATTAGAACCGGACCGGACCGTCCGGTTGGACCGGTGAACCGGTGAGCCCAGAGCCGTTCTCTAAACCGGTCCGGTCATGAGTCTGGATCGGTATTACCTATCACCCGGTGAAACCCGAAAAAACCGTCCGGTTTTCTATCAAACCGTCGCCCGGCCGGTTTTGTTAATTTATGAGAGAGAGGGAGACCCGCTTGCCGGTGGAGAGCATCCACTGGATAATTTATGAGCGTTCATTTGCGGGACCCATGTCTCATGTGCCTGGGTTCGTTTGTTGGGACTCCTTCGTGAGTCTCTCCCCATTACCAGTAAAGTTTACATCTGGGCTGGCCTTCGTGCATGCCGTTGGAGAAACCGAGAAAGGGTGAGCTGACGGAAGTCACGGAAAAGAAATAAAGTTTTGACTTTGCCCCCAAATTTTGCCTTGAATTAGACTTTACCCCCCATATTTCATTAATTAGACTTTACCCCCCAAAACTAACTGTTTCGTGACTTTCGTCAGCTCACCATCAAGAGAAAGGGTGAGCTGACGGAAAAGAAATAAAGTTTTAGGGGTGAGCTGACGGAACAGTTAGTTTTAGGGGGTAAAGTCTAATACTCTAATTAATGAAATAAAAGGGTAAGGTCTAATTCAAGGCAAAATTTAGGGGGCAAAGTCAAAATAACACGAGAGAGACCTGCGGCCCTTCGCTTTATGTATTTTTTTTAAAAATTAATATTTTTAATACTAATATTTTTTTTTTAATTAATTTAAATATAGAACCGGTTCAACCGGTTGACCCGACGGTTGAACCAGAACACGCGATCTAGTGT
>CANTAL010001816.1:0-15000 GCA_947650365.1 Chamaelirium japonicum
AAATTTTTTAGGTCAAAAATGAATATTTGTGAACAGTGTGGATATCATTTGAAAATGAGTAGTTCAGATAGAATCGAACTTTTGATTGATCCGGGCACTTGGGATCCTATGAATGAAGATATGGTCTCTATTGACCCCATTGAATTTCATTCAGAAGAAGAACCTTATAGAGATCGCATTGATTCTTATCAACGAAAGACGGGTTTAACTGAAGCTGTTCAAACGGGCATAGGTCAACTAAACGGTATCCCGATAGCAATTGGGGTTATGGATTTTCAATTCATGGGGGGTAGTATGGGATCCGTAGTCGGCGAGAAAATCGCCCGTTTGATCGAGTATGCTACTAATCGATCTCTACCTGTCATTATTGTGTGTGCTTCCGGAGGAGCACGTATGCAAGAAGGAAGTTTGAGCTTGATGCAAATGGCTAAAATATCTTCTGTTTTATATAATTATCAATCAAATAAAAAGTTATTCTATGTATCAATCCTTACATCCCCTACAACCGGCGGAGTAACAGCCAGTTTTGGTATGTTGGGTGATGTTATTATTGCTGAACCAAATGCCTACATTGCATTTGCGGGTAAAAGAGTAATAGAACAAACATTGAATAAGACAGTACCCGAGGGTTCACAATCGGCTGAGTATTTATTCGATAAGGGCTTATTCGACCAAATTGTACCACGTAATCCTTTAAAAGGTGTTCTGAGTGAATTATTTCAACTACACGGTTTCTTTCCCTTGAATAAAAATTCAGGAAATTAAAGTATAGCACTAGATTCAATTATTTGTAGCGAACAAGTATTTATATTTAGTTCATACTAA
The DNA here is from genome assembly GCA_947650365.1 of Chamaelirium japonicum. Taxonomy (NCBI): domain Eukaryota; kingdom Viridiplantae; phylum Streptophyta; class Magnoliopsida; order Liliales; family Melanthiaceae; genus Chamaelirium; species Chamaelirium japonicum. The sequence goes on from CANTAL010001816.1 coordinate 826, forward strand.
TAAAAAAAAACTCCTTATCCTGATCTGAAAAATAGAAATAAGATAAGGAAAGGCTGGGGGAAGAAGAATAAGAAAAAAAAAAATGGAATTTTTTTAAATAAAAGTGGATTATCATCCATATTTATGTAGAAAGATGAATAGGTGCACTTAATTTCATTCTACACTTCTTGCACTTATAATAGATTTCATTAATATTACTTAGAATAGATATACTTATGATAAGATATCTTTATAATAGGTACAAATATGAAATTGGGGCACCCGTTCTATGACAGATCTCAACTTACCCTCTATTTTTGTGCCCTTAGTGGGCCTAGTATTTCCGGCAATTGCAATGGCTTCTTTATCTCTTCATGTCCAAAAAAATAAGATTGTATAGATCCGGCGAGACCAAATCTCATCAATTTATTTCAACACGGTATCATAACGGGATCATAATACGGATATTTATTTAATGTAATATGGTACGATATGTGGCTCTTTTCGAACACAAATGAAAGAGCTGTTTGTTATGCATACGGACATATAATATCTGCATAAATGCATGTATGTATACGCGGGTATAGCTGGTTAAAAATGGATTGGCAAATATTTTAAATAGAAAGTCAACGTATCTAACCAATTACTCCTAATGGTTCTCATCAAAATAGTGCTAGTTGATGAGAGTTACTTCGGGATCAAGAGAAGTAAATTCAAATTCATTTGGATTATATTCTCTCAATTCCAATCGAATGTAAGCGGATCTAATATAGTATGAACGGGCAATCAGAACATATATGGATAGAACTTATAACGGGGTCTCGAAAAACAAGTAATTTTTGTTGGGCCTGTATCGTTTTTTTAGGTTCACTAGGATTCTTAGTGGTTGGAACTTCCAGTTATCTTTGTAGGAATCTGATATCCGTATTTCCATCTCAGCAAATCGTTTTTTTTTCCACAAGGGATTGTGATGTCTTTCTATGGGATCGCAGGTCTATTCATTAGCTCCTATTTGTGGTGCACAATTTCGTGGAATGTAGGTAGTGGTTATGACCAATTTGATAGAAAAGGAGGAATAGTGGGTATTTTTCGTTGGGGATTTCCGGGAATAAATCGTCGCATTTTCCTTCGTTTCCTTATGAGAGATATACAATCCATCAGAATGGAGATTAAAGAGGGTCTTTATCCTCGTCGTGTCCTTTATATGGAAATCAGAGGCCAAGGAGCCATTCCATTGACCCGCAGTGATGATAATTTTACTCCACGAGAAATTGAACAAAAAGCCGCCGAATTGGCCTATTTTTTGCGCGTACCAATTGAAGTATTTTGAAATGAACCGAAGAATGAATGTTTTCTCAGCATGAGAGAAGGAACTTGCTAATTCCCTTTTTAATACAACAGAAGTTTCTTCAGAATGTTCATTCGGGCGAAACATATTAGATTTCCTTTCCGCGCTTCGTTGACGAGGCGACCCACATAGAATAAAACAAAAGCAGGAGAACGTATATGGAACAACTATAATAAAAAGCCATTTTTTGTATGCGTATGGGTCCCAACTCCATTTTTTTATATTATACGAGTAAAAAAAAAAAAAGTCTAATCTAATAAGTATGCTTCATCAAATATATCCAAACATTTATTTCGTAATACAGAATTTATCTTTTTAGGCTCAATATTTTGAATTGATACGTTATTCCCGGGCTGTGATTATATGGTGAAACATTTCTAAATAATTAATTGATCCGGGGGGTTGTCTCAAAATCCGAATAATATTCGTTACTTCAACCGGGCTTTCGAGTATTCATCGAGCGGATCAAATGAAGATGAAATTCGTTTGAATTTACCCAATTGAGATATCTTCGGGAATCATATTTATATATATATATATATATATTTTTTTTTATCTGAAAAGGACCCTTATTCTATTTCTATATTCTTTGAAGTAAGTTCAGTAACAACTCACAGATACAAAATGAAAAAAAAAAAAATAAATAAAACGTTGACTTCCCTCCCATATCTTATATCTATAGTATTTTTGCCCTGGTGGGTCTCTATCTCATTTAAGAAAAGTCTGGAACCTGGGGTTACTAATTGGTGGAATACCTGGCAATCCGAAACTTTTTTGAACGATATTCAAGAGAAAAACGTTCTAGAAAGATTCATAGAATTAGAAGAACTATTCCTGTTGGACGAAATGATAAAGGAGTTTCCAGAAACACATATACAAAAGCTTCGTATAGGAATACACAAAGAAACGATACAATTGATCAAAACACACAATGAGTATCATCTACATATCATTTTGCATTTCTCGACAAATATAATAGGTTTCGCTATTCTAAGTGGTTATTTTATTCTGGGTAATGAAGAACTTATCATTCTTAATTCTTGGGTTCAGGAATTCCTCTATAACTTAAGTGACACAATAAAAGCTTTTTCCATTCTTTTAGTTACTGATTTATGGATTGGATTTCACTCGACCCATGGTTGGGAACTTATAATTGGTTCGGTCTACAACGATTTTGGATTGGCTCATAATGATCAAATTATATCTGGTCTTGTTTCCACTTTTCCAGTTATTCTAGATACAATTGTGAAATATTTGATCTTCCATTATTTAAATCGTGTATCTCCTTCACTTGTAGTCATTTATCATTCAATGAATGAATGAAGAACTTATTCGATCTCCTGATATCAATCAAATCAGAATGTTTCTTCGTGTATAAAGAAAGTTTTTTCAATCTTACTTATTCTTTATATTTCTACCTGTTCGAGTTATTCGTCCTATATTCGTACAATTATTCCAGTACAATGGCAGACTCGCGGATGGGGAACTATACTAGCTAGCTACCTTTCTAATTTATTGTAGAAATTACGGAATCAATGATTGGACCATGCAAAATAGAAATAATTTTTCTTGGGTAAAGGAACAGATGGCTCGATCCATTTCTGTATCGATTATGATATATGTAATAACTCGGGCATCCATTTCAAATGCATATCCCATTTTTGCGCAGCAGGGTTATGAAAATCCACGAGAAGCAACCGGACGAATTGTATGTGCCAATTGCCATTTAGCTAATAAGCCCGTGGATATTGAAGTTCCGCAAGCTGTGCTTCCCGATACTGTATTTGAAGCAGTTGTTCGAATTCCTTATGATAGCCAACTGAAACAAGTTCTAGCTAATGGTAAAAAAGGGGCCCTGAATGTAGGGGCTCTTCTTATTTTACCCGAGGGATTCGAATTAGCCCCCCCTGATCGTATTTCTCCCGAGATGAAAGAAAAGACGGGAAATCTAACTTTTCAGAGTTATCGTCCCAATAAAAGAAATATTCTTGTGATAGGTCCCGTTCCCGGTCAGAAATATAATGAAATTGTCTTTCCCATTCTCTCCCCAGACCCTGCTACGAAGAAAGACGTTCACTTCTTAAAATATCCCATATATGTAGGTGGGAATAGAGGGAGGGGTCAGATTTATCCCGATGGGAGCAAGAGTAACAATACAGTCTATAATGCTACATCGACAGGAATAGTAAGCAGAATAGTACGTAAAGGAAAGGGGGGATATGAAATATCCATAGTTGATGCATCGGATGGACATCAAGTGGTTGATATTATACCTCCAGGGCCAGAACTTCTTGTTTCAGAGGGCGAATCCATCAAGCTTGATCAACCATTAACAAGCAATCCTAATGTGGGAGGGTTTGGTCAGGGAGATGCAGAAATAGTGCTTCAAGATCCATTACGCATCCAAAGCCTTTTGCTCTTCTTGGCATCTGTTATTTTGGCACAAATTTTTTTGGTTCTTAAAAAGAAACAGTTTGAAAAGGTTCAATTGTACGAAATGAATTTCTAGATCCAGAGATTTCTTAACATGGAGCTGGTAAAAAGCGCCGAATTATTTTATTGCCGATCGATACAATTATAATTATGTATGATCAAAAAATTCTGTCAACCCCCTTGCTTGCTTTGTTTATACTGTTTTTGCAGGATGTCTGGAATTCATTACTTGTATCCATCCCATTCCTGGTAATAAACAATAGGAATCAAAATACAAAGAAAGAGAGTACAAGGAAAGGTCGGGATAAACAAAAGGAACAAATACTTCTAGTGGGGATTACAGGTCTTCCTCATTTTCTATTCGACACAAGAAAGGGCGGAACCCCTTTCTTGTGTCGTCTTGTATCGAAATAATAATGATTTTTTCTCCCCTTCGTCTGTTCGTCAAAGATTACAATTCCTTCTTTTTCGGGTCTATTGAAAGCCCTTTGTTTAGATTCATAAGAAGTAGTGGACAAACAAAAGGGGTTAGGGCATTGAATAAATAGAACTTCTTCCATTATTCAATTAACCTTTAAACTTCTAACTTAATAAAAGAAAAATTATTCAAACAAAAAATACTTTTACTCTTCCGGTTGAAAAGCAGATTAGATTTTTGCGCGCATCAAAATTATTAATTATTATTGATTATCTCATCAAAGTTTTTATTTTATCTTTCGATTTTTTATAGAGTAAGAGTAAGGCTTTATTAGTATAGTATATAAATGATTTGCAGGATGTCTTATCTGTATAAATCCATATAATATATTATATGGATTTATACAGATAATCGATTCATTACTTATTTTTTTTTTTTGAAAGAGTTAATATTTTTGAGGAACGGCAGAAACTATGAATCAATCAATAGATTCAAGTCTTCAAAAACATCAGAAGAAAAAAGAATAGAGCGGGTTGAAACATCAGAGCCAAGAATCTCTGTTTTGTTATTTCTATGAATATAATATTTGGATTATGTTGACTGGATAACTTTCCAATTTGTATGTTATGGAATACATTAAATGGAATAGATCAGAGTCTCACTCTAAGTCTAAGAGTAAGAACTCCGCGGGGCCTTATCCCCCGATTATAGCGGTAAGGCCCCGCTGAGTTCTTACTTTTTCATGCCTACAATCCGGTCCATCTGATTACTACAGAGATGAGCCCAACCCGGAATATGAACCGTAAAAGAAAATACCTATTGAACCGATCACAGGAATACCAGTTACAGTACCTATCATCCAAAGAGGAATCCTTCCAGTAGTATCGGCCATTTCCCCCACTTTCCTCCACATTTCATCAAATGGTCATGCTAGAGACAAAAACAGTCATGGATAATTATGAGGGTGGTACCCTTCCGAATTGGATATTGGATAAGAGAATTCCTACTATTCTCCTTCTTTCTTCTCAATTGAAGAAATAATTGGAAAATAAAACAGCAAGTACAAAAATGAGTAATAAACCCCAGTATAGACTGGTACGATTCAATTCAACATTTTGTTCATTCGGGTTTGATTGTGTCATAGCTCTATAATTCTTCGAATTAGGTTTATCGTTGGATGAACTGCATTGCTGATATTGACCCTAAAAAAGAAACGGTAGGTACAGCTAGTCCATGAACAGCCAACCATCGCACTGTAAAAATTGGATAGGTTCGATCTATGGTCATTGGAGGCCTCCTAAAAGGATCTACTAAATTCATCGAGTTGTTCCAAAGAATCAAAACGGCCAGTTATTAATGGAATCCCTTGTCGGCTCTCTGTGAAATATTCGTTTGGCCGAGGACTTCCAAACACATCGTAAGCTAAACCCGTACTGACGAATAACCAACCCGCAATGAATAGGGAAGGTATAGTAATGCTATGAATGACCCAGTATCGAATACTGGTAATAATATCAGCAAAAGAACGTTCTCCCGTGCTTCCAGACATGCTGAGCTCCAAAAATTCTTGTACATTTAAAAAAGGAAATAGATTCTGTGAAAGATGAATGGGATCGGTAAATAGAAAACTACTGATATCTCATAATTGTGAGATCGTCAATTTTTAACCGAGGGTGTATTTAGAGTATACCAAATTAGTATAGCTATCCTTCCTCCGGCACAGCAACGCAGTCTCAATTAGTACCGAAATGAAATGGTACATAATTTGTTTCTTCCCTTTTTGTTCCTTGTTTGTATATGCATAACTTTATGTTATGGGATAGATCAATAGAAAATTCTTCAAATTCCTTATAAGATTCCCATTATCGGTTTCGTAATAGATAGAAATTAAAGATCTTGAGAAAGTAAAGTGTAAATTAATAGATTCTAATAATTCATGAAAAATATTATCATATTGACACAATTCAATTATATGCGAAATTTATCAATCCCTTTTATGGTTTAAAATTTTTTTTGTTCGAAACACAATACAATAAAGAATAAATACATTATTATTATGATAGAATAAATACATTATGATAGATAGTATTTGATGAAAGAAACAGAACATAGTTGGAACAATCAATAAATATTCGCGATGCAAGCGTTGTTACATTCGATCAAAAGCAAGGTTCTTTTCTTTATTGATCAAACTAAAAGGACGGAACTCTATAATATCAAAAGACAGGATGTAGAACCTAAAAGGGTAATGGAAGTTCCTCGTCTCCGAATCGAGTTGGACCCGAAATAAAATAAAGTAAGGGTTTTATTTTTTTGATAAATCGTGGGAAACTTTTTTTTTTTATTCTTATTCGAGATATTATGGGACAATTAATCAACCTCTTACTGTACTGAATCAAATAAGTAAAAATAAATAAAAGGCGGTATCGGACCGTTCGATTCAAAATGGATTAGATCCTATTGAAAAAGAAATGATCAAAATTAAAATTATTTAAAAATAAAATTCTTTTATTCAAAAATGACTGAAATAGAATTTCACTTTTTAATGAAGTGACACGATACAGTATTACTATTAATATTATTCTAATTTTTTTTTTATTTCTATCTATGGCACTCTATCTTTTTTAGTGCCATCTATAATGTAATGACTGATGAATCAAGAACTTTCAATTGGAACTAAACTAATCTAGGTAAGTTTTTTATCAACATATGTAGCAAAAGAACGTATCTAATTTAACTCTTTCATGCCTACTATAACTAGTTATTTCGGTTTTCTACTGGCTGCTTCAACTATAACCCCGGCTCTATTGGTTGGTTTGAACAAGATACGACTTATTTGAAATGAATTGAATGAACAATTCATAATCATAAAAATAAATATTTCTCTTAGATTCCAGGTATTCTATAATTCCTTCCCGCGGGCGCGGGAATTGCCAATTCTTGGTCATTGAGATTCACGGATAATTCAGATTAATATTTAGGGATAGATTTTACCCCCCCCCCCCTTTTTTTGTTATTTCCTCAAAAAAATCGAAATGATTGAAGTTTTTCTATTTGGAATCGTTTTAGGTCTAATTCCTATTACTTTGGCAGGATTATTTGTAACTGCATATTTACAATACAGACGCGGTGATCAATTGGATCTTTGATTCAAAAACATTTTTTTTTTTCATTTGACCTCCTCTTCCTTGTGGGAGGTCAAATGAAAGTTGAAATTGAACTTTATGAAGTTATTTTATTGTATGTGATTCGACATAACATAAACAGAATCACGCTCTGTAGGATTTGAACCTACGACATCGGGTTTTGGAGACCCACGTTCTACCGAACTGAACTAAGAGCGCTTTCTTATGATAGGAGATACGAATGTAAGGAAAAGGATTTTTTTGTACCCCAAAAATTGCTTGCATACATACAAAATCAAAATAGATTGATAGATATAGTATGCAAAAATAAAATATTATGTCCAATTTTAATCGATCTCAATTAATCCCTCGTTATTTCCCATAGGAGAAGTAATAGGTAGGGATGACAGGATTTGAACCCGTGACATTTTGTACCCAAAACAAATGCGCTACCAAGCTGCGCTACATCCCTTTTAAAAATTGTTTTACAGTGTCATTGTAAAACATCCCTGTCTCGTTTTCCACATTGTTATTTTATCCTCGATCTATATACAATTTTCTTGCCTTTTTTTTTTTTAGGGACAATAAAATCTCATCTACGGATTCATTGGACATATCCTGCTTAGTTAGGAATTATGCGTAAAAATAAATACAAATGATCTTGAACTACGGCATCTGACTATATAATATATGTATATGTATTACAATAAACAATAAAGAAGGAGGATTTTCAATGCGAGATATAAAAACATATCTCTCCACGGCACCCGTGCTAACTACTCTATGGTTTGGGTCTTTAGCGGGTCTATTGATAGAGATTAATCGTTTATTCCCAGATGCTTTGTCATTTCCCTTTTTTTCATTCTAGTCTAGTTATTGATATGCGAAGAAATTAAGAAAATGAGAGATAAAATTTTATGTGGCGTGACTAATCTTCGCCCTCTTTTTTTTTTAGTTCTTTAGGATAAGAAGTAAAGATAAAGAAAAAAATGTATTGAACCTCAGCAAAAATCCAGCGAATCAAAAATCAAATTTGGGAGAATAGAAAGGGAAATATGGGTCCAGCCTAGGGCAGGTTCCACAAAATCATAGCATAGAAAGAAGATACTTAAATAAAATACTTGGATTAGGATAGGAATAATTGATAGTTAGAAAAAAAAAAAATTGTATTACTTAATTATTATATTACTCTATTAATATAAATTACAAATTAATATTAATTATAACGAAATTTTTATAAATTGAATTAATTTATAGTTAGTAACTTCTATTAATCTTTTTTATTTTCGGATCGAAAATAGAAAGGTTAAGTTAAGTCGATCCAAAATCCAAAGGAGGTTCATGGCCTAAGGGTAAAGATGTCAGAGTCAGAGTTATTTTGGAATGTACCAGTTGTGTCCGAAAGGGCGGCAATAAAGAATCGCCGGGCATTTCTAGATATATTACTCAAAAAAATCGACACAATACACCCAGTCGATTAGAGTTGAAAAAATTTTGTTGCTATTGTCACAAATATACGATTCATGGGGAAATAAAGAAATAGATCGAACGGAACGCGTGTTTGATCTTTCCATTCCAATTCCAAGGAACAGAAAGGGGAAGAATTTAACATATATAATATACAAATCAAACCAACCCTATTTTGGCCGGATCTGAAATGAATAAAGAAATAGAATTTTAGAAATAAGGAATAAACCATGGATAAATCCAAGCAACCTTTTCGTAAATCCAAGCTCTCTTTTCGTAGGCGTTTGCCCCAAATTGGATCGGGGGATCGAATTGATTATAGAAACATGAGTTTAATTGGTCGATTTATTAGTGAACAAGGAAAAATATTATCTAGACGGGTGAATAGATTAACCTTGAAACAACAACGATTAATTACTATTGCTATAAAACAAGCTCGTATTTTATCTTCGTTACCTTTTCTTAATAATGAGAAACAATTTGAGAGAGCCGAGTCGATCCCTAGAACTACTGGTCCTAGAACCAGAAATAAATAGGCATATTCCTCAATTGAGTCAAAACTCCAATCGGAACTCAAGCTCAGATTGATGTTTTCTTCGAAAAAGCCTAGAATCCAGATTTTATTGTTGTGTTATAAGAAAAAAATGGGGAAAGAATAAATCTTTTTTTTTTGAAACATGTTCGTTCATTCCTACTACTTAATCTTAATTTATTTTTATTCCATCTTTCCCGGAGTTCATTCTCCGGGGAATTCTGTTTCAATCATTCCTGTATATTACTTTAAAATCTACTTTATTTAATAATCTTATTGGAAATCATGTGAAGACAATTCTTATTTGATATAGCTAGTTGCGCAAGTATTTTACGATTAAGAAGCAATTGCTTCTTGTACAGATTGCGTATTAATCGACTATAACTATAGAATACCTTATTCTCGCGAGTTACTGCATTTATCCGAGTAATCCATAAACGACGAAAATTTCTCTTTTGCCTGCCTCTATCTCGACGAGAAGAAACCAAAGCTCTTATTTTCTGTTGAGTAGTCGTTCGAGTAAGTCTTGAACGAGCCCCTTTAAAGGTTGATGCAAATAAACGAATTTTTGTTCGACGCCTATGAGCTGTATATCCTCGTCTAACTCTGGTCATTGAATCAAATGAAACTTTAATGAATAACTAATTGATTTCTCTTCTTTCAGTCATTCTTCCCCCCTCCCCCCAGTCCATTAATAACAAAACGGATTCTTCCGATATATAAAATATAAATTCCAATGGCTTTTGCTACTATGACCTTCCCAACCACCATTTTTATACTTTCCAGGCATTTAGTTCACCTGGAAATAAGAAATTCTACCGATACAAAAAAAAAAAAAAAATAGTGGGTTCCATCGTTTCTATGGTTACTTCTTAAACGGTGAGGTTCTCTCTATGCACCGGAGCCTCTTCTCTCATTTAATCAAATGGTATTGTTAACTTGTATAGTTCACAGTCTTTGGCTCTACCCATCAATTATACAGTAATAGGCCTTTCACAATAAGAGCTATCATACAGTGACGACATTTAATTATGAAAGTTGGCTAGGTAGCTGACCCTGTTAGTCCGTTCTTTCAAGAATAGGAGCATAATATTTTTGCTTTTTATAATATCATTTCCTCCGCTTAATGGATAACCATTTGCTACCAATGGGGGATTGATTCTCATCTCAAATTGAGGTGATTGGATTTGCACCAATGGAAACCATAAATTCCATACACAATACACAACAATATGGGTAGATGATAGATCTTCGTTTTTAGATAGTAAATTAAATGGCCTTCTTCCACTCTATCTATCCTATTCAATGGTACTAATCCTTGATAGTGATACTGAAAAAATTGTTTCATTTGTTTGAATTCATGATCTAAACGAGTCGCACATACACCCTAGTACATGTTCCTCGACGCTGAGGACATCCTCGAAGAGCGGGGGATTTCGTGACATTTCTTATTGTCTGTCTTGTGTTTCTAATAAGTTGTTTAATAGTTGGCATGTTGTATATATATTCTATATATAGAATTATAGAATGGGTTGGTTTAGATTGATCTTAACCTGATTTATGATTGATGATTATGAATTATTTCTAGTCAATATCAAATCGTGGAAAATTCGAATTATGGTTTGAAATGGCATTGTTGATTTACACGAAATCCTCGGTATTTTGATTTTCGACCGCTACAAGATCAACAATGCCATGAGCTTGGGCTTCTGTTGCTGACATAAAAACATCCCTTTCCATGTCTTCGGATACAACCCACAAAGGGTTGCCGGTTCTTTTTACATAAACCTTTGTGATGGTTTCGCGGAGTTTCAGTAATTCTTCCGCTTCTAGGAGAAATTCCCCTGCTTGTGCCTCATAAAAAGAACTAGCAGGTTGGTGAATCATAACCCTGATGAATTGATATAACATCATTAATGGTTCTTCTATACTCGCATGATTGGGCGGACTAAAGGGATAAAAAATAACAAGAAGAGAAGAAAAAATAGAATTGAACAACCGTACGGGCATCTTTTGTACATTGCATACGGCTCTGCAATGGAATTGACTCCCCCTACTCCCCTCCCCCTTCCATTGAAGAAAGAAATAAAATCCATACCGTCTAGATGGTTGAATAATCCATTTACCGTCCTTCTTTTCGTAAGATAAGAGTAAAAAAAATACTATGATGGTTCTGTTGCTTTATATATATTTATTTATTTCGTCTGTGATTTAGCAATCCCAAAGTGTTTTTCTGATACGATGAAATAAGGAAAAATTGATTTTTTTTTATTTTCGTACTCTTCATTTAATAAATATCATAAAAAGGCTTCTGGTGTGGAAGAAAAATGGTTTGTGACGCGGAAATGTACTCCCGACACATAAGATCCAATCGGAAATAAGCTTTTTTTCTTTTTCATACTACTATCTCGATACAAAATCTCATGTTATGAAAAAACAATAATGGTTTGTTCATATCGAACTGAAAGTGCCATGCTATTATTACTTATTATTCATATTTTATTCATATTCGATTATTCATATTTAATATGGTGAAGGCAGAGTTTTTTTCAAATAAAAACCCATTGGCGCCAAGCGTGAGGGAATGCTAGACGTTTGGTAATTTCTCCTCCAACCAGAATGAAAGATCCCATTGAAGCAGCTAACCCCATGCATATTGTATGTACTTCGGGTGGTACAAATTGCATAGTATCATAAATGGCTATTCCTGGTATTACCCATCCGCCGGGAGAGTTTATAAACAAATAAAGATCCCTAGTATTATCTTCTATACTGAGATATACCATGAGACCAACAAGTTGATTTGATATCTCGCTATCAACTTCTTGGCCTAAAAAAAGTAATCTTTCTCGATGAAGTCGGTTGATTAGGACAAAATTGTATCCCTTAGGAACCGCACGTGCACCTTTGAATGCATACGGTTCAAAAAAAGATTGCGAACAAAAAAAATCAATGTGTCGATTCAAGTCTTATTTCTTTTTTTTGTAACCGGGTTTTTTCTAATGAAGGGCGGGCTTTTTTCTATTTTTCTAAAAAAAGGAGGCCCCTCCCTAAAAAAAAATTTACCGAACTTATTGAACTAACCCCCATTGATGTATTGTTTCATCGAGATTCAAATCACGATGTCATTTTCTTGTTCCTGAATGGGCCCTTTCAATTCTTTTAGGTTCATGTTCTACTCCGGGTAAAGATCTGTCGGAATTCTATTTGCACATATAGGGCAAATGATCTCAGTACCACTTCTTTTTCTACTTTTTCTTTTTTTTTTTTGTTTCATGCTTTCTCTCAGCTATTCGATGTCTTCATCATACTATTATTTCTATTTCATTGATTGTCAGTTTGAAATCATTCCTATAGTAAGCATAAGAATGTTTATGATACAAGTAGTAATTGTACATTACCAATTTGGTATTTTCTGAACGGAGCCTGGATACTTTATTTTATCGGTCCAAGTCAACCATAAATTCTTCTAATTGATAATATGGATCCCCAATATAAATGGATCTAATTGTACTTCACGCTCCGAATGATTGATGATTCAATCAATATTTCTTGGGCAAAACAGAGGATATCTCGATCGGGGAAGAGAACGGGTAAATTCCATATGACCCAATATGTCTGACAAGTCGCACTATACGTCAACCCAAACCGCATCTTCCTCTCCAGGAGTCCGAAAAGGTACTTTTGGAACACCAACGGGCATAAAATGAAAGAAAAAAAAAAATGAAGTACTATATTTCACTTTAATATGGAAACGTAACAATGGGTTTATTGTCTTCATCATTTTTTTCTTTTTATTCTATTTTATCCATATTATACATAGATTGTATAATTTATAGAAGAATACAGAATGAACAAATTTTAACGAATGGGTCAATCATGTGAATGATAAACAAGTATCTATGCATTCGTTCCAAAAAAATGGGATCAATCCCCATTGCGTATTGGTACTTATCGGGTATAGAATAAATCTGCTTCTCTTTGTTCTTACGAACAGAAATGTTCCCTTATTTTTAATGGAACGGAATAAATATTAACCCTTTCTTATACAGAATCTACTAAAAAGATTAGGTACCGAGTATAGTCTTTTCCAATGCGATAAAGTTACATAGTGTCTATTTTTTTTTTTTTTTGATAAGGGGGTCTTTCATGGGTTTGCCTTGGTATCGTGTTCATACTGTCGTATTGAATGATCCCGGTCGATTGCTTTCTGTCCATATAATGCATACAGCTCTAGTTTCTGGTTGGGCCGGTTCGATGGCTTTATACGAATTAGCGGTTTTTGATCCCTCTGACCCCGTTCTTGATCCAATGTGGAGACAAGGTATGTTCGTTATACCCTTTATGACTCGTTTAGGAATAACCAATTCATGGGGCGGTTGGAGTATTTCAGGAGGAACTATAACGAATACGGGTATTTGGAGTTATGAAGGTGTGGCGGGGGCACATATTTTGTTTTCTGGTTTGTGCTTCTTGGCAGCTATCTGGCATTGGGTATATTGGGACCTAGAAATATTCTCTGATGAACGTACGGGAAAACCTTCTTTGGATTTGCCAAAGATCTTTGGAATTCATTTATTTCTCTCAGGATTGGCTTGCTTTGGCTTTGGCGCATTTCATGTAACAGGTTTGTATGGTCCTGGAATATGGTTTGTCCGATCCTTATGGGCTAACTGGAAAAGTACAACCTGTAAATCCAGCGTGGGGCGCGGAAGGTTTTGATCCTTTTGTTCCGGGAGGAATCGCCTCTCATCATATTGCAGCGGGTACATTGGGCATATTAGCGGGCCTATTCCATCTTAGTGTCCGTCCGCCTCAACGTCTATACAAAGGATTACGTATGGGCAATATTGAAACTGTACTTTCCAGTAGT
>CANTAL010001816.1:20000-25000 GCA_947650365.1 Chamaelirium japonicum
TAAAAATACATTGCAATGGAATTGCTTTTTTGTTTTTCTTTAGATTAGTTAATCTATTTTGAAAGTAAAAAGGGAGTAGAGTAAATCTGTTTTTATTTTCCTTGAAGTTAATGTCCTCTTCTTTTTCCTCTGCCTGTAGAAAAGGAATAAATAAATCAATCAAATTACGAGAAGCTTCATAAAGTGCTTCCTTAGGAGTTAAACTTCCATTCGTCCATATTTCTATAAAAAGTATCTCTTGTTTTTCATCCCCATTCCTATAAGAATGAATACTATGATTTGCATTTCGAACAGGCATGGATACAGAATCTATAGGATAACTTCCATCTTGAGATTGAGAGTGATTTGTGAATTTCATATGATATCCGCGATCTCTCTTGATTTGTAATCCAATACACAAATCAATGGGTTCCGTCAGGTTAGCTATATGCTGTGTCGTGTCAACTATTTCCACAGAAGGTGGCGCGACTATATCCTGAGCGGTTACGTATTTAGGACCCCTGACGCAAATGGATGCGTCTCTAACTCCATAGAGATTACTTCTCAATACAATTTCTTTCAAATTTATTAAAATTTCGTGTACTGATTCTTCAATACCTACTATCGTAGAATATTCATGTGGTACCTTCTCGGATTTTGCGCGTGTGATACATGTTCCTTCTATTTCTCTAAGTAAAGCCCTTCGCATGGCAATACCTATGGTATCGGCCTGACCTTTCATAAGCGGGGACAGAATGAAACGACCATAATAAAGACGCTTACTGTCTACTCTTGATTCAACACACTTCCACTGTAGTGTTCGAATGGATCCTGCTACTTCCCCTCGAACCATACTAATATTATTATTTGATCAGATCATTGAATCATTTATTTCTCTTGAAATCGGTTTAAGTCTTATTTCTACACACGTCTTTTTTTAGGAGGTCGACACCCATTATGTGGCATAGGTGTTACATCACGTACGAAACTTAATAGTATACCACTTCTACGAATGGCTCGTAATGCTGCATCTCTTCCGAGACCGGGGCCTTTTATCATAACTTCTGCTCGTTGCATACCCTGTACTGTACGAATAGCATTGAATGCTGCTGCTTGAGCAGCATAGGGTGTTCCTCTTCTTGTGCCCTTGAATCCAGAAGTACCCGCGGAGGCCCAAGAAACCACCCAACCTCGTACATCTGTAACAGTTACAATAGTATTGTTAAAACTTGCTTGAACATGAATAACTCCTTTTGGTATTCTACGTCCATTCTTACGTGAACCAATTCTTGGTATAGGTTTTGTCATATTTTATTATCTCATAAATATATGAGTCAGGAATATATAGAAAGATACGGAGATATCTATCTCATGTTAAAACAGATCCTTTCTTTTTACACGGATCCTTCCTTTAGTCCGAGGAAGTTCTTTTTAGAAAGATTACCCTTGTCTTTGTTTATGTCTCGGATTGGAACAAATCACTCTAATCTGTCCGCGCCTACGGATCAGTCGACATTTTTCACAAATTTTACGAACAGAAGCCCTTATTTTCATATTTCTCATTCCTTCCCTTAATTCTGAATCTGCCCCTTTGAAAAGAGTTTCTTTATTTTTTAACCTCGAATTGTATCCCCACGAAAGAAATGTTTCAAAAAATCACCTAATCGTTCGAATCTTTGTTGCGAAGTCTATAAATTATACGTCCCCGGGTTGAATCATAACGACTTACTTCGATTTTTACTCTATCTCCTGGTAGTATCCGTATAAAACTGCTCCGGATCTTCCCCAAAACATAACCTAGAATTCGATCTTCATTATCTAAACGGACTCGGAACATGCCGTTTGGAAGTGATTCGATAATTAAACCTTCATGAATCAATTTTTGTTCTTTCATTCCGGGTAACCCCCTTGAAGTATCAACTAATAGAGGAAGGGTTATATAACTCACTTTTCCTCTCTATTTCACAAATAAATGGGAAGGAAGTTAGAGATAAAATTAGGATACCGGAGGGGGAGGATCACCATATATAACACAAAATTTCTCCCCCAATTCTTTCCAGTCGAGCTTCTCGATCTGTCATTATACCTCGAGAAGTAGAAAGAATTACAATCCCCATTCCACCTAAAATCTTAGGAATTCGTTGATAGTTGGAATAGATTCGTAGACCGGGTCGGCTGATACGCTTGAAAATAGTTCTATATATTCTTTTTCTAGTCCTTCTATGTCGCAGGGTTGAAACCAAGAAATATTTGTTACCTTCCTGATGTTTCCGAACGTTTTCAATAAAACCTTCTCGTAGAAGTATTTTAACAATGTTTTCGGCAATATTAGTAGATGCTATTCGAACCGTTCCTTTTTTATCTATGTCAGCATTTCTTATAGAAGTTATTATATCGGCAATAGTATCCTTACCCATGACGAACTATAATTATTTGTACCTCCTAATTTTGATACAATCAACATGTTTTTTTCTTTGTTTTATTTTTATTTTATCATTATATATAATATTATATATTATTCAAATTCAAATTATTATTATTATATTACTATTATATTACAAAGTATATGCGTGAGACACAATCTACTAATTGATCTATTTCAGATACCCTACTAGATCATAATCTAATCTACTGGTATTTATAATACTTCGGAAGCTAATGAAACTATTTTAGTAAAACTCAGTTGTCTCAATTCCCGAGCGATCGCACCAAAAACTCGAGTTCCTTTTGGATTTCCTTCTCGATCAATAACAACTGCGGCATTGTCATCATATCGTATTATCATACCGTTGTCACGTTTGAGTTCTTTACATGTACGTACAACTACAGCCCTAATTATTTCTGATCTTTCTAGAGACATATTTGGTACTGCTTCTTTAATTACAGCAACAATAACGTCACCAATATGAGCATATCGGTGATTACCAGCTCCTATGATTCGAATACACATCAATTTTTGAGCTCCGCTGTTATCCGCTACATTCAAAAGGGTCTGAGGTTGAATCATATCATTTTATTTGAATCTGTTATTTCAATTCAAAGGAAAAAGAGAAATATTGTCTGTCCAGAAATAAATAAACTTGCGCTTTTCATCCTCAATACCCCCCCTTTTTTTTTTTTATTTCTACATCCCTATCCTGCAATAACAAATTGAGTTCGTATAGGCATCTTGCACGCAGCTATTGAAATAGCTGCTCTGGCTGCGGTTTCTGAGACTCCGCCCATTTCATAAAGTATTCGACCCGGCTTAACAACGGATACCCAATATTCGGGGGATCCCTTTCCCGAACCCATACGTGTTTCCGTGGGTCTTACTGTAACGGGTTTGTCGGGAAATATACGTACCCATATTTTTCCACCACGACGCACATATCGTGTCATTGCCCTTCGTCCTGCTTCTATTTGTCTAGCCGTGATCCAGGCGGGTTCAAGTGCCTGAAGAGCGTATCTTCCAAAACAAATATGATTGCCTCGACAAGATATTCCCTTCATTCTTCCTCTATGTTGTTTACGAAATCTGGTTCTTTTGGGGTTATAGTAGATGGTTGTTTCTTAATTCCATCTCTACTGCAGAACCGGACATGAGAGTTTCTTCTCATCCAGCTTCTCGCGAATGAAATGATTCAAGAATATTCCATATACACATCTATTTAATAGATATTAGTAATGTAATGAATGGGATTTATTGATATTTAATTTGTTTTTGTTATATAGTAAGCTGTATATCTTGTATATACAGCCGACGTATATATTTCTTTTATGTATATTTATACATATACATATACATAATGATTTTTTATAACATAACGAATCCTTATTTTTACCTTTATCAATCACGCCCGTAATCCAATAAATAAAAAATAAAGGTTTCGCGGGCGAATATTGACTCTTTCTTGATTCATTCGTCGGGTCAATCCATGACCTTTCAGAATAAATCAATTTGTTCTTGGTTCGTTCCGCCATCCCACCCAATGAATCATTAGGATTCGTTTTCAATAGAATCCTATACAATCACAGGTTCTGTCGTTCTCATAGCTTCTCTATTAATGGTTAGGCCTGAACTCTGCAACGGAGCCCCCCCAAAAATTCGTTCCGGGATCAATCTCCTCAGTTTCTATTAACCCGGGGCTCTTTATTATTTATATTAGTATTGATGCTTTATCTTATTACGTATTAATGCTTTATCACACTGCCTTTTCTTTTATGAGATGATTCATAGACCATACATATTGGAATCATATATCATTTATATTTTTTGTCTCCCTTTCTATCATCTTCCATTTATCCACATCCCTATATTTGTGCTTCACAACCTAGAATTAGATTTATATATATATATTAATATTATTATATATTATATATATATATGATTTATGGAAAAAATTTCAGTTGCTACAACTATATGATCGATCCAGTCATATAGTGACTGTTTCTTGGAATCTCGACAATACGAAGCAATAAGTTTATTATTAGTTTATATAGTTACTAAGTTGATAGCACCCACATAGTAGGGGTCGGGTCGTTCAATTCTTTTCTTTGAATCCCAACTAAAAACTTTAAAGAAAAAACTAACGAGTCACACACTAAGCATAGCAATTAATTATACTAAATTAAATAGTCAATCTAATTTTTATTCAACCTTATAGAATTTGAATTGTTCATTTTTGTTTGATTTAATTGAAAAAGAATGAAACAGTTTTTCATTTTTTCTTCTATCACTGGGCATAATGGTAAGACAAATAAAGGTCCATTACTCCTCGTTTACAAATATCCAAATTTTTATGCCTAATACTCCATAGATAGTTCGAATTGTATAGGAACAATGATCAATTTTAGCGCGAATTGTTTGTAGGGGAACCCTACCTTCTCTGATCCATTCGACACGTGCAATTTCTTTTCCGTCGATACGTCCTGCGATTTGCACTTGAATTCCTTTTGTATCCGTTTGTTCAGTTAATTCAATAGCTTTTTTCATTGCCTTTCGAAACGAAACTCTACTTTTTAATTGTAAAGCTATATAT
>CANTAL010001817.1:0-43027 GCA_947650365.1 Chamaelirium japonicum
ATAAACAACCCCCTCACATGTCACGATTTTTGCAAAAAGACGCATACGGACGACATTATGACCATTTTATCCTTGGTTGTCAACGACGCTCGTGCTTGCCACCATTATTCGGGAGAGGAGGGAGGAGACGGGATAAGGATGACGACGAGAAGAATGACGACTTGTGCACTGACGATGACGTGTAAAAAGACCGAATAGTCCAAGTGTAAAATGGTCAAACAATAGCCTTTTTTTTTTTGGAAAAAAAGAGATGTGAGGGAGTTATTAATAAAACTTAAAAAATGAGGGGTTATCTATAATATCGATATTCATTAGGGTGTATATGCAAAAATCCCAAATATAAATTATCATACATGATAAATGTAAAGTCTATTTAGCCATCACAATCAGTTTCTGAAATCATCAGGGATGTTATACAGCCATTTTTTATTGACAAGTGACATGGAATCATAATGTTTCTTTGATGCATTTTATCACAATGAAAGCTGCCAACACAGCAGCAAAACCTTAATATATGTGCAGAAACTCAATCACATGTTAGTATTTGAATGTCACTGCAAAGTCCAAATTCTTGGAGGAGGTGATCAACCATATTAAAGTATGCATATGCTCCATGTCTACAGTGTCATAATGCTTTGTTCCGCATGACTGTAATACTTTAGTTACCACTCCACTATGCACTGGATTTCCATATACTTTGTACAATCAACTAAACAAGTGAAACATTCTGAACTTAGCTCTCTATCGTTGTTTAACTTTTGAATGAAGTTAACGGACTCCCTCATTATATAATTATGCACATAGTTCAAAATATCGGTCAATACCGGTACGTACCGATTTAAACCCGATCGGACAACTCAGTATAATCTGAACCAACAAATCAGTTTTAGTAGGCAAGTGCATTAACTTAAGAGTTCATACCATAGGGCATCATTGTAGAAGCCCAACTAAACACAAATGTTATGGGCACCATTTTAGAAGCTAAGGAACAAAGTACGTATCAGTCGAGGGCTGACTGATACCGTGATTTTAAACCTTGACATCAAAGGTTGCAAGTTGCACAGATTCTTTTGTGGATGTTGCTGATATGAATGTTACGAGACCAATATCAACATTTTGTAGAATGGATTGACTACAGCAAAAGACTGGAGGTTAAGGCATTGAAATCTCTTGAAGAGGGATTACCATCTACCCTCTTGATGTAGCTCGGCCCATGGTCCAAGGCCGTTGGCCCACCCGAAGGCCCATCCTAGCCTGCCATGGATGGATAAGGCAGGATATATCTTAGGATATCTATTAGAATCTTTTAAATTTGGGATTTTGATTTTTAGGCAGGTTGTTAGGATAATTATTGGGTTTTAATTTTTAAATTTGTTGTCATTTTTATCTTTTCCTTTAGCTTATTTAAAGGCCCCATTGTAATCATTGAAAAACATATTATGATGAATGAAATTTGATGGCGGATGCCTTCTTTGGCTCAAGGATTTAAGTCCTCTACTTCTCTTTCTGATGGATTTCAAGCCCCCTCTCATCTAAGCTCCTAATCCCTTCTTCTCCGTCACAGCTCTTATCCCTCCGCTCGTCCCTCTCGGTGATCTCGTATCACTAGTTATCCTTTACAAAGAAAAATACAAAAAGATTACATAGTCTACATCTCCGCCTCCATCAATCATCGTTCGACGACACGCGCCTGCATCAAGTTGGGATCAGAGCTCCTGGCTTCATGGCGATCTAGCACCACAAACGATCCCCGCGTTGGTCGTCGTTGTCATCGTCATCATTGTCGCTCATCATTCATCATCCTTGGCTTCATCTCCATTCGGTTCGTCGGCATTGTCATCACCATTCGATTCGACACCATCATCATCTCCATCCGGTACGTCGTCATACAATCCAAAAAAAAATCTAAAAAAAAAAGGATCAGACCTGTTGAAAAAAAAGGGAGAAGAGAGAGCATAACTGTCGTTGGCCACTGCTCCCTTCCTCCCACTCCACCCGTGGTCTGCCTCCTTTGCCCACCTGCACAACCACAATAGCCCGCCCCCACTGAACCACCTCCTCTATCCCATGCCGCCGCATGCCCCACAGTCATCAATCTCCTTTGAGCCACGACCTGCCAAAAAAAAAAGTTTTCGTTTAAAACACACAGAACTCGTTTAAAATATGTTTTACGTATTTTAATCGGGTCGGATTTCTTTAAAAGTCGGATTGGGTTTGCTGATTTTGCCCATGGGTCCAATAGAACTCGTTTAAAACATCAGTTGCCACCCTCCTTGACCCTGATTGTTCTTCGTAAAATCAGAGAGCCGCGAGCGAACGAAAACCTAGCCTCCGCCCCTGTCGGTGTCCTTGGACGCCTCCGTCGCTTCTACCACGAGATGCGTTCGCCACCGTAGGGCCCTCCGACCATTAGGTATGAATTATTTCTCTCTTTGCTTCCTCCCTCGCTCTTTACATGTTTCCTCTCCCTTTCTCATCAATTTTGTTGTTAAGGTTTCCTTTGCCAACTAGTCGCCTCTGTTGTGAGCCTGTGAGACGCATCCACTACCGCAAGACCCTTCAACGCATCTGCCGCCATGTATGATCTCTCTCTTTTCTCGCTTCTATTTTCATGTTTCCTCTCTTTATAGTCTATTTTCATATGTAGGGTTATGTCAGCCCATCTATTGTCCTAGCCTCCTAGGTTCTTAAAACCTTTGAATTTTTTGTTGGTAGTTTTCATATCAAAAACATGTTGAGGGTGAAAGATAAGTTCTAGGATTTTGTTGAGCAAGAAGGTGTGAAGCTTATGCAAGAAAATGATATCGTTGCTCAACAAATAATTTAAAACATATATATATATATATATATATATATAATAATTTTTTTTTTTTGCCGAATCTTTTCAATTTTTCCCTAGACAATTTATTCTCGCTTTCCAACTTGGTAGCTTTGGTTGATCACATATACAATTGTGCGATAGTATATCCCTTTTGTGTTTTTATTAGAATTGAAAAAAATCTAATAGAAAATTTGAAAAATAAAAAATATACGAAAATTGGAAGTTTGGATCGATGTATAGGCTAGAAGAAGAGTTGGGGGGGGGGGGGGGGGGGGGGGTTGAATATGTTTAAATAGAAGTCATTGGGTTCGTACAAAGAATTGTGTGACCGCACACGTCCAAACTACCGAATGGAGTGTGAGGTCGCACAACATAGGTTGTGTGACACATATGATCTTATATTCATGTGTGGAGTTTGTGCAACCATTTTAATGGTTGTGTCTCACTTGACAACATTGCATTTAACAAAATCCTTCTTGAACATCAACTGTTCGATTACCCAGTGTGGCCCGTATGATGTATTCTTCATATTGAGGTTTGCCCCAAAGCAATGAGAATAATATGGTAGCAAGATATTTAGCACTTTAGGAGTATGAATGCCACAACCCTTTTTGTGCATTAGGAGTTCCACTTCCCTAATCCAATAATGTTATTTTATCGCAGCGGTCACAACATGTAGACAACTCAGTACTATAAATATACCCATGTGTTGGTGCGATGTCCTTGATTAGTGAATAGAAGAATAGCCGCTCTGGACTGACCATATTCTACTTTAGACGCACAATCCCTTAGCCAATCCTCAACAATACGTGTGAGTACCTTTCAAGGTACATAACATAAAACAACTTATGACCATTTTACCATGGTCACTTGGCCATGTAACCCTAGAAAGACAACCGGGGAATTTCACAATCAGATGATTACAAAAATCATATGGAAAAACCATTTTGTACACATTTGGGAGAGCCAATGTAATATTTTAGATATGTTTTAAGGTATTAAACTAATGTTTTCATCTCTTAGGGCCGGATTCAATTGAAAATTTGAAATCATTAAATTATAGGTGTTTTCTATAATTATATGGCTTAATAGATTCCTACTTCTTGTACAATAATTACGTAGTTTATGTATGAAGGTTATCAATATATGAATCACTTTTATTTACATAAGATAAAAATATGCACAAGTGTATATATATATATATATATATATATATATATATATATATATATATATATATATATATATATATATATATATATATATATATATATATGATCAAATGCGGCGTGCGGTGAGTGCGGCGTCGAACCGCAGTCGTCTGATGCACCGCTGCGTGCATCGCACACCGCAGCCTAACACGCCTCTCTCTCTCTCTCTCTCTCTCTCTCTCTCTCTATATATATATATATATATATATATATATATATATATATATATATATATATATATATATATATATATATATATATATATATATATAGAGAGAGAGAGAGAGAGAGAGAGAGAGAGAGAGAGAGAGAGGATTCGGGGTATAGGCTGGCGGCCTATTTCAACCAAATAGGCAGCTGCCCATTTGATGCCCTAGGAGTCTTAGAATGTGCTGATTTTTTGTGATAATAAGCATCTTACCTTAGAACACCACAAAAATCAGCACATTCTAAAACTTTTAGGGGCATCAAATGTTATATTTCAGATTAACGGTTACAATGGACGTTCGATAAAACTTCTAACATTTTTTGCTCCTAGGAATTTTAGAATGTGCTGATTTTTTGTGGGTGTTCTATCTAAGATAAGGTGCTTATGCTCGCAAAAAAATCAGCACATTCTAAAACTCCTAAGGGCTTCAAATGGGTGGCTGCCCATTTCGCCGAAATAGGCTGGCAGCTCATTTCCCGTTTCCTCTCTCTCTTTCTCTCTCTCTCTATATATATATATGTATATATATATATATGTATATATATATATATATATGTATATATATATATATAGGGGCATGCTATAATGCGGCATGTGGTACATGCGGCACTGCACCGCAGCCGTCTGATGCACGCGCTGCGTGCATCGCATGCACGCAGCGATGCATCAGACGGTTGCGGTGCGGTGCCGCACTTACCGCATTATAGCATTTCTCTCTCTCTCTCTCTCTCTATATATATATATATATATATATATATATATCTATATATGAGCATGACTTTGTATGCCCATGCAAAGAAGGCTTCAAAGTATGCTTCTCTATTAACATACATAGAGGTTTCTGAATTGGCTAATTTTTTGTGGATGTGATATCCATGTTAAGATGATTATCCTCACAAAAAATCAACAAGTTCTGAAACCTCTAAGCATTTCAAATAAGCTCATCAAATTAATGGTTAAAATGGATAGACGATACAACTTCTATCATTTTGATACACCTAGAGATTTCATAATTTGCTGATTTTTTGTGAGGGTGATCATATTGGTATATAAAGCATATCCACCAAAAATCACCAAATCTGAAACATCTTGGTCCATCAAAATGTTAGAAGCTTTATCAGCTATCTATTTCAACCGTTAATTTGATGAGCTTATTTGAAATGTGCTTAAAGGTTTCAGAACTTGCTGTTTTTTTGTGAGGATGATCATCTTAACATAGATATCACATCCAAAAATATTTAGCAAATTCAGAAATCTCTATGTATGTTAATAGAGGAGCATACATTGAAGCCTTCTTTGTATGGGCATATAAAGTCATGCTCCTCTCTCTCTCTCTCTATATATATATATACATATATATATATATATACATATATATATATATACATATATATATATATACATATATATATATATACATATATATATATATATATATATATATATATATATATATATAGAGAGAGAGAGAGAGAGAGAGAGAGAGGTCCTCCAATCCTATTTTATGGAAGCTTGAAGGATAATAACACCACCGAAACACTGTTTAATACCAGTATCCATTCCACTAGTCAAGCAACATAAATTCCTACTAAACTAACAATTATGATGCATCAGTAATTCTTACTATTTTCAACTAAAATATAATTTACGATAATCATGCATGAAATTCGTTATATATTGCAGTGCAAAGGAAGTAAAACTGTTTAACCTCGTCATATTGTCGACTCATATTTGGAGGGCTGACCACAAGGTAGGAATATGCCATCATTTCCAATGGCCAGCCAGTGATCTGCAATGGGAACCGTTGAGGTCTGCTTACATAAGATCAGGATCACGGTCATATGTTGGACAATTCAAATACAAGAAAAAAGTCAAAAACCATACTAACATGGTAAATATGCTTATAAAATAGCCATCTGTTATCTACTTTTTTTCCACCACTCTCTCAACAATGACTTCTGTACAAGACAAGTAATTATTTTGGAGTTTAAGTTCAAATGAATCCCAGGAAATGATCTAGCTAAAGAGAGGAATGACTAGCAACTCCTTTTCAACAAACATTCATAGAAAACACAGATGAAGGCTTCCAATTTTTAAAAACTTTAAACATTTTTTTTAACATTTTAATTTATTTGGTACAGTATCACTTCTTTCTTTACATAGCCCCTGCCCCCAGAGATATTCAAACACAGACCATCTCAAGTGTCTTATTGTGAACCGATCCAATTGTGGTGTGAGAAATTACAAGATCATTATTTTCTAAATGGTTTTGCAGTTGGGAACAAAATCTATTATCTGCATATAGAACAAAGTAAAAAGAAAAAATTATAATAAGAATTTTGGTTCTTTTTGGTTTCACTCAGAATCTGGTAAAGCTAGAGATTATTCTGCAAAAGATCACTTACACTCAACTAAATTTGAACTAATACTCTGCTTCAATGCTAGATCTGATTGTACGAAAATGTAGTACTTACGTTGATAAACCATGCTTTCTTAAGGCTTCAAGTTTCTCTTTGTAGCATTTGTCAGTGTTGTTAAGAGACAGTGACAACTCGACTGAATCATTTGGGTTTGTGCCCTCTTTTGGAACAAAACCATATGAAAGCAACAGCTCTCCATTGGATTTCTTGCCATATGATATAAAAACCTGTAGAGATATATTCAAGCAAACCAAGTGAGACAAACAGTAAACCATGTTATCTACTCCCTACTCAAGACAAGGGATAGTAAGTTTGAATAAGATATCACCAAAAGGAAATGTAATCTATTTCATAAAACAGGAAATGCAAGTTCAATAATTTTCCCTAATGATCAAACTGATTACAGGGCCCTTGGTCTGATCCGTACATGCCTGTGGGTTCGCATGTCTAACCCATACTTGTTAGCAGATCAGATAAATGGACATGTATCCAATCCGATTCCCAGGCAACAACTATAACATATATTAGATACTTTTAAAAGACAAAGGAAACATCATTCTTTAATGTCTATGTTAGTCATGTGTGTATATTGTAGGCTGAGAAGCACTGACACTGGTATGGGGTCACAGGTACGACACGACACGGATACGTCAACCCGGCAAATCCGGAAAAAAAAAAAGAGGACACGGGTACGGCGGGGACACAACAAAATGAATTAATATTTTTTATTAATATTTTATGTGTTTATAATTCATATATATTTTAATAACCAAAAGAGCCTCATAAAAAACAGCTAAAACAAAAATTTAATGCATACTGAATCGCAACAGTTAGTTATGCCCAGCCCGATCGGTGAATCGCACAAGACCCTAAATGGCATGGAAAAGAACGACTGTGTTTCAGTTTTGGCGTCAAACTATCTGAAATCTCAAAGGATCAGATAGGTTAAAGCCAAAACTGAATCGTAACCGTTTGTTACAAACATCCTGATAAGTGAATGACACTTAGGCCAAATGGCATGCAAAAGAACGGCTACGATTTAGTTTTGTCTTCAACCTATTTGATTCTCTTAGGTTATAACCTCAGAGGATCATATAGGTTGAAGTCATCACAACAGTTTGTGACCCGACCCTATATCGAACATCCCATTAACCCGCCATATCCAGCGCGTGTCCGACTCCCAGAAGGATGTGGGACACGACACATGCGTGTTCGGTGTGTGTCCGGCAAGTGTCGTTGTCCAACACGGGTACGGGGGACCTGGGGAAGTGTCCGTGCTTCCTAGATTGTAGGTTATACACATCTGTCTAGTGTATGTGACTAATTCCTTATACATACATATTAACATATTGTATATATATGTTGGCTATTACTTAAAGAGAATCATAGTTCATTCTCTCCCAAAACCCTAGCCGTCTCTCTCACTCTCTCTTTCTTAGGTTATTGGCTGGGAATCATGGACACTTCACCCGCCTACCAGTACTCGTGTCGGACACGGACACAGCTCGGACACGTGTCCGACACGGCTCGACAGGGTTTAAATCGATTTGGGCTTCGGACACGGGCCGGACTCGGGTTGGACACGGACGGATCCGAATGGGATTTTTTTAATTTCTGTACCCGACTCGACCCGACCCTAACTAAATAACCCTAGCGATCGACCCTCTATTCTAATCTGCTCGAAGGATTGAAACCCTAGCGATCAACCCTCTGCTCTGCTCGAGATCGAGCGATCTCATTGCCGACCTCACCGCCGAACTCGCCGCCGACCTCACCGCTGATCTCGTCGCCGATTGCAGGTACTCCTTTCTCTTCCTCTCCTTTCTCCTTTTTTTTTTTTCTTTTTCCTGATTCTCTTCCTTCTCTTCTTCCTCTTGTTCCTGCTTCATCCTCTTCTCCTTCCTCCTCTCCTATTTATGCATTCAAAAACAAAAAAATTGTTAGTTTTTTTAAGAATGTTTTTTTTTTGAAGAATTTTTGTTTTTGAATGCAAAAACATGAATCAGTCATGACTGATTCTTGTTTATGCATTCAAAAACAAAAAACTGTGAGCATAATGCAGTGAGCATAATACAGTGAGTTTTTTTTTCTTTTTCCTG
The DNA here is from genome assembly GCA_947650365.1 of Chamaelirium japonicum. NCBI lineage: Eukaryota > Viridiplantae > Streptophyta > Magnoliopsida > Liliales > Melanthiaceae > Chamaelirium > Chamaelirium japonicum. Next base: position 8,760 of record CANTAL010001817.1, read on the forward strand.
ATTCTCTTCCTTCTCTTCTTCCTCTCGTTCCTACTTCATCCTCTTCTCCTTCCTTCTTACCTGTTTATGCATTCAAAAACAAAAAAATTATTAGTTTTTTTTTTAAGAATGTTTTTTTTTTTGAAGAATTTTTGTTTTTGAATGCAAAAACATGAATCAGTCATGACTCATGACTAATTCATGTTTTTGCATTCAAAAACAAAAAACTGCGGATTTTTTGTTCTACATAAAACAGTGAGTTCTTTTTTTTTTTGAAGAATGTTTTTTTTAAGAATTTTTGTTTTTTAATGCATAGTCATGAATCAGTCATTGACTTATTCATATCATGCATTTAAAAACAAAAAAACTATGGACTGATTCACTGTTTGTAGTTAATTTCTGGGCTTCATAAAAAAATATGTCTAGGCAATTCATTCTTCGTCGGATTCATCATTGTTTTGTTAATTACTTCTATAGTTCTATATTGCTTGTTAGTAGTTAATTCGTAGTTGACACTAGTTGTTTGTTAGTTTTGTTATTATTAATTGCATGAATTATAATTTCTAAGTTTGCTTCATTTGTAATTGTAATGTATTGTTAATGCCAATTATGTTTGTCACGTTTTTGTAATGTATAATAATAGGAAAATGGATCAAGAGAGTTTCGCATCTATTGGTGCCGGTGGTAGTAGTCATACTCCCCAAGATGAAGATCCTAGTAAGCCTCTTTGGCGGTTTGTGACAAAGATAGCAGAAAAGAAAGGAGGGGGAAATATAACTTTCCGGTGCATCTTTTGTCAAACACAATTCAAGGGCTCTTATTCTAGAGTAAAGACGCATTTGTTGAAGATAGCCGGTCATGGAATCCGGGGATGCGTGAAAGTTACATCCCAACAAATTCAAAATATGCAAAGGCTTATTGAACAAGCAGAGTTGCAGGCGAAGAATGAATTGCCCAAGCAAGTCCCTTTGCCATCTTCCGCTTCTACTCGATCTTCGGGTGCAAGTACGGGGACAGGGGCCCTAGGCATCACATCATTTAGCCAAGAGAGTTTCGAGCCAAGGAAGAGGAAGACTGGTAGCTCCGCTTTGGAAAAAGCATGGACCATTGAGTGCCGTGATCAATTGCGAGCGGAGATTGCTAGGATGTTTTATTCGGGGGGCTTACCGTTTCATATTGCAAGGAATCCATATTATGTGAGTTCTTATACCTTTGCTGCTCATCCCGCCAACGCGATCAGCGGCTTTGTCCCTCCCGGGTATAATATGTTGAGAACCACTTTACTTCAAAAGGAGCGAGCAAATATTGAGAAGTTGTTAGAACCAATCAAGACCACTTGGAAGGAGAAGGGAGTAACAATTGTTTGTGATGGTTGGACGGATGCTCAAAGAAGGCCTCTTGTGAACGTCATGGCGGTGACGGAGTCCGGGCCTATGTTCTTGAAAGCTATCAATTGCGAGGGAGAGTACAAGGACAAGATCTACATTGCTAATTTAATCAAGGAGACTGTTATAGAAGTTGGGTCTCAAAATGTGGTACAAGTTATCACGGATAATGCCCCGGTGTGTAAGGCGGCGGGGATGCTTATCGAAGCACAATGGCCCCGCATCTTTTGGACTCCATGTGTGGTCCATACTCTTAATCTTGCATTGAAGAACATATGTGCGGCGAATAATACAGAATCCAATGGGTCACGTATGATGAATGTAGTTGGATAACTATCATTGCCGGGGATGCCAGTGTTATCAAGAATTTTATTATGAACCACTCTATGAGGCTAGCAATGTTCAATGAATTTGTGAAATTAAAGATGCTCACAATTGCCCACAAACGCTTTGCTTCTGTGGTGATCATGCTCAAGAGGTTTCATGACATAAAGCGCGGTCTCCAAAATATGGTGATTAGTGATCAATGGGATTTGTATAGAGAAGATGTGGGGAAAGCACAATTTGTCAAACAAAAGGTGTTGGATGACTTATGGTGGGACAAGATAGATTATATATTATCTTTCACCGAGCCCATCTATGACATGTTGAGCGTTGCCGATATGGACAAGCCGTCTCTACATCTAGTGTATGACATGTGGGACACAATGATTGAAAAGGTCAAGGCGGCTATATATCGATATGAGAAGAAAAAGGAAGGTGAAGAATCAAGCTTTTATGAAGTGGTCCATGATATTTTGGTTGATAGGTGGAACAAAAGCAATACTCCACTTCATTGCTTAGCGCACTCATTAAATCTAAGGTAAAGTAGTAAACTCTCTAATATCTAATTCTCTATTTTATTGTTGATAACATCATTCAATAATTCAAATTAATTAAGCAATTTATCTTTTACTTTCTTTGGGTATTATAGCAAGGAGTGGCTTGAAGGGGCTTCGAATCGTGTAGCTCCTCATATGGATGTGGAGATCTCGGCCGAGAGGAACAAATGTATTAGAAGATACTTTTCAAGTCCGGATGAGCGTCGGATGTTGAATGTGGAGTTTGCAAAGTTCTCGGCGACTTTGGAAGAATTTGCGGAGTATGATTCTTTGCACGATAGGGGAGAAATGGATCCAAAGATTTGGTGGGTCGTGCATGGGGCTTCTATACCTACACTCCAAAGTTTGGCTTTCAAGCTTCTCGGGCAACCTTCTTCCTCTTCGTGTTGTGAGAGGAATTGGAGCACCTACTCGTTTATTAATTCAATGCGGAGGAATAAGATGACTCCGCAACGTGCCGAGGATCTTGTCTTTGTTCACTACAACCTTCGTCTTCTATTAAGGAGAAGCCCACAATATTTGGAGGGAGAGATGAAGATGTGGGATATTGGAGGAGATGTATTTGACTCTCTCGGGGACATTGGAGTTCTAGAGGTTGCGGAGCTTTCACTTGATGAACCCGATTTAGAGGCGGTGCTTTTTACGGATGAAGGCGAAGACAAAGGAAATATTGGAGAGGACACCATCATACTTGGGGCAAATTGAAGATCTTTTTTCATCTGCGTTTTGGATAATATGGAAGAGGGATTATGACATTATGTTTATGTTTTTGTTTTGTTGGATGTTGTTTATCTATTTTGGACCGTTTATGTTTTGTTAGGATGCATTTGCGGAGTATGATGTTTATCTATTTTGGCTGTCTATTACTCGTTTTAGTATGATATGTAAGATGATGTATTTTAGTTTCTACTTTCTAGCATAGTATGAATCATTGATATGTTAGATGGACCGTTTAGTTTTTATGAATGGTTATGTCATCTTATATTTGTTTTATATATATATATATATATATATATATATATATATATATATATATATATATATATATATATATATATATATTGCCGTGTCCTAGCCGTGTCGTGTCCTACTTTTTTGAGAAAATGCCGTGTCGTCGTGTCCGTCCAAGTGGTCTCGATTGGTTCTAACAACTTCTCAATATTTGCTCGCTCCTTTTGAAAAAGTGGTTCTCAACATATTATACCCGGGAGGGACAAAGTCGCTGATTGCGTTGACGGGATTAGCAGCAAAGGTATAAGAACTCACATAATATGGATTCCTTGCAAGATGAAACGGTAAGCCCCCCGAATAAAACATCCTAGCAATCTCCGCTCGTAATTGATCACGACATTCAATGTTCCATGCTTTTTCCAAAGCGGAGCTACCAGTCTTCCTCTTCCTTGGCTCGAAACTCTCTTGCCTAAATGACGTGATGCCTAGGGCCCCTGTCCCCGTACTTGCACCCGAAGATCGAGTAGAGGCGGAAGATGGCAAAGGGACTTGCTTGGGCAATTCATTCTTCGCCTGCAACTCTGCTTGTTCAATAAGCCTTTGCATATTTTGAATTTGTTGGGATGTAACTTTCACGCATCCCCGGATTCCATGACCGGCTATCTTCAACAAATGCGCCTTTACTCTAGAATAAGAGCCCTTGAATTGTGTTTGACAAAAGATGCACTGGAAAGTTATATTTCCCCCTCCTTTCTTTTCTGCTATCTTTGTCACAAACCGCTAAAGAGGCTTACTAGGGTCTTCATCTTGGGGAGTATGACTACTACCACCGGCACCGGTAGATGCGAAACTCTCTTGATCCATTTTCCTATTATTATACATTACAAAAACGTGACAAACATAATTGGCATTAACAATACATTACAATTACAAATGAAGCAAACTTAGAAATTATAATTCATGCAATTAACAATAACAAAACTAACAAACAACTAGTGTCAACTACGAATTAACTACTAACAAGCAATATAGAACTATAGAAGTAATTAACAAAACAATGATGAATCCGGCGAAGAATGAATTGTCAAGACATATTTTTTTATGAAGCCCAGAAATTAACTACAAAATGTGAATCAGTCCATAGTTTTTTTGTTTTTAAATGCATGACATGAATAAGTCAATGACTGATTCATGACTATGCATTAAAAAACAAAAATTCTTAAAAAAAACATTCTTAAAAAAAAAACTCACTGTTTTATGTAGAAAAAAAAATCCGCAGTTTTTTGTTTTTGAATGCAAAAACATGAATCAGTCATAAGTCATGACTGATTCATGTTTTTGCATTCAAAAACAAAAATTCTTCAAAAAAAAAACATTCTTAAAAAAAAAACTAACAATTTTTTTGTTTTTGAATGCATAAACAAGTGAGAAGGAAGGAGAAGAGGATGAAGTAGGAGCAGAGGAACGAGAGGAAGAAGAGAAGGAAAATAATCAGGAAAAAGAAAAAAAAAAACTCACTGTATTATGCTCACAGTTTTTTGTTTTTGAATGCATAAACAGGAATCAGTCATGACTGATTCATGTTTTTGAATTCAAAAACAAAAATTCTTCAAAAAAAAAACATTCTTAAAAAAACTAACAATTTTTTTGTTTTTGAATGCATAAACAGGAGAGGAGGAAGGAGAAGAGGATGAAGCAGGAGCAGATGAACAAGAGGAAGAAGAGAAGGAAGAGAATAAGGAAAAAAAAAAAAAAAAGCGAAAGGAGAGGAAGAGAAAGGAGTACCTGCAGTCGGCGGCGAGGTCAGCGGTGAGGTCGGAGGTGAGGTCGGCGGCGAGTACGGCGGCGAGGTCAGCGGTGAGGTCGGCGGTGAGATCGCTCGATCTCGAGTATAGCAGAGCAGAGGGTCGATCGCTAGGGTTTCAGTCTTTCGAGCAGAGCAGAGCAGAATAGAGGGTCGATCGCTAGGGTTATTTAGTTAGGGCCGGGTCGGGTCGGGTACAGAAATTAAAAAAATCCCATTCGGATCCGTCCGTGTCCAACCGAGTCCGGCCCGTGTCCGAAGCCCAAATCGATTTAAACCCTGTCGAGCCGTGTCGGGCCGTGTCAGACACGTGTCGGGCCGTGTCTAAGCCGTGTCCGAGCCCAACACGGGTACGGGTAGGCGGGTGAAGTGTCCGTGCTTCCCAGATGATCATTCTCACAAATTTTCATCAAATTCCAAAACTTCTAGGGGGGTCAAATGGTCGAAGCAAAATCTACAGATTTTAACGGTGACTACGGACGGTTGATTTTGCGTCAACCATTTGAACCCCCTAGAAGTTTTGGAATTTGATGAAAATTTGTGAGGATAATCATTGTATGCGCAGAAAAAGATCCGAGTCGTCTTTATTGCAAACACACGAAGATTACAGAGGCCGGGACCTGGGGACTAGGGGGTGGTGAGCCGGGTGCGGCGAATATTTGATCAAGAGATTATAGGAGAGATCCTCTGGAGGGTCTCTTTGATCCACGTTTCCACGTGGTATTCGTGCGAGAGCTCTGAAGGGGTTGCCCAGAACAGAGGTCTTTACAGGGTGAAGGTTTCTTGCTTTGGCTTCTTGCGTTGGCTTTTGCTTCGGCGTTGACTCGATCTTGACCTCGAACGACGATGACTACTTCAAAGCTTCTTTATTCTTCCGGCTTCTCGACGGTTGTGGCGTCGGTTTGGCTTCTTTCCTTCTTCGAGTTTCTTTGGCGTGATCGGAGTCGAAGGCTTCTTTTGAAGACGACAGGGGTAGCACCGATCTCGTTGCGACGGTTGTAGCGTCGACTTTTGTTGATGAAGACGGCGGGGGTAGCACTAGTCTCCGTGCGACGGTTGTAGCGTCAACTTTTGTTGATGAAGACGACGGGGGTAGCACCAGTCTTCGTACGACGGTTGTAGCGTCGGTTTTTGTTGATGAAAACGGCGAGGGTAGCACCGGCTTCGGGCCTTCTTCTCCAAGCCTTCTTCTTCGTGAGAGGAGTCGACGCCTTTGTTGAAGACGACGGATGTTGTCGACTTCGATCTTCTTCTCCGGCCTTTGCTTATGGCGTCTTCAGAGTTGATGAAGATCGTTGGAGATGTCGGGGTGACAATGACTCCGGGTCTCCTTCTCCGAGCTTTCTTCTTCGTGCGAGGAGTCGAAGCTTGATCTTCAAGTGCAAGGTTTTCACGTTGATGAGGACTTGATGGGCTAAGTGTTCCCGTAGGACGCGCTTGCCGTGCCTCGTGAAGCCTTCGGTCTTCAAGCGTTGGAGCTCCCTTTTGCAGAGCCCTTTCGTCTTCAGCTTTCGACTCTTGATGCCTTCCCCCACCCCTTCTATTTATAGGCAAAGGGGGGAGGTTGGGAGAGATATGGCTGCAATCTTTTGGTTGTATCCAATATGTCCCCCCATAACCATCAAGATATTGTTCCCTTATTTGGGGGGAACAACCTTGATCCCTTCCTTTTTTGTGGGGATGGTTATGGGCAAGATGTGACTTGATCTTTGAAGATACGTTGTCATCTTTGCACCTACCGATTGCATGGCGACACGACATCATCTTTTTCTTTTTCTTTTTTTCTTTTCTTCCCCTCATGACCGGCCACACCTCCCCATGGGGAAGGGGCACGGTTTCAAGAAGGGGGGCCGGTGGGCCTCTTTTCGTGTTCGAGTTGCGGGTCCGGTAGGGCCCGTTTGCGTTGAGTCAAGTCCATTCGCATGCGGGCCGTTGTGTGCTGGCCGTGTTCACATGTGAACCGTTGTGTGCGGGCCTAGTTCGCATGTGTGGGTCGGGTTCGACTCGCGGGCCGAGTTTGCATGCAGGCCGTTGTGTGCGGGTCGGGTTCGACCCGTGGGCTAATTCGATGCCCACAATCACTGCGTCGTTGCTGCACCTCAGGCATTGTTTTACCATCCTCAAAGTTTTGGAATTTGATGAAATTTGGTGAGGGTGTTGTCTAGGGTAAGATGATCATCCTCACCAATTTTCATCAAATTCCAAAACTTCTAGGAGGGTCAAATGGTCGAAGCAAAATCAGTCGTCCGCAGTCACCGTTAAAATCTGCAGATTTTGCTTCGACCATTTGACCCCCCCTAGAAGTTTTGGAATTTGATGAAAATTGGTGAGTATGATCATCTTACCCTAGACAACACCCTCACCAAATTTCATCAAATTCCAAAACTTCTAGGTAGGTAAACAAGCGAGAGGTGCAGCGTCGTTGCTGCACCTCGGATGCAGGCTCCCCGCCCCCTATATATATATATATATATATATATATATATATATATATATATATATATATATATATATATATATTACAGTGAGCTATGAGCTATGGAAGGAGAAAATGAGCTACGATCATTTTGACCACCCTAGAAGTTTTGGAATTTTGTGAAAATTGGTGGGTGTGTTGTCTAGGGTAACATGATCATCCTCACCAATTTTCAAGGAATTCCAAAACTTCTAGTGTCATCAAATGGTAGAAGCAAAATTAACGATTACTACGGACGGTAGATAAAGCTTCTACCGTTTGATGACCTTAGAAGTTTTGGACTTCCTTAAAAATTGGTGAGGATGATCATGTTACCCTAAACAACACACCCACCAATTTTCACGAAATTCCAAAACTTCTAAGGTGATCAAAATGATCGCAGCTCATTTTCTCCTTCTATAGCTCACAGCTCACTGTAACATTCCTCCCTCCCTCTCTCTCTCTTTATATATATATATATATATATATATATATATATATATATATATATATATATATATATATATATATATATATATATATATATATATATATATATATATATATATATATGGGTCGGGATCCAAAAACACGCTACCTTGCCACAAAGTTAGACACACATCATCCAAATCGTTAGAGCTTTCAAAATGTTTTGATTTTTTGTAAGGATGATTAACTTCCCTTAGATAGCACATCCATAAAAAATCTGCACATTCTAAACCCTTTAGGTGTATCAAATCTAAAAAGCTTTATCGACCGTTCATTTTAACCGTTAAATTGAAGGGAATATTTGATTAGTGTATAGGTTTTAGAATGCGTTGATTTTTTGCTGATGTGCTATCTAAGGCAAGGCTATCACCCTCACAAAAAATCAACAAATTTTGAAACCTCTATCTAGGGTTTTGGAGTTGCGTGTCTAACTTTGTGGCAAAGAAGCGTGTTTCTAGATCCCTACCCTATATATAGGGTTGATCTCAGCCCTCGATCAAATTTGATCGGACGGCTCGGATCATTAGTAATCCCCACTTGTAAGAGGCTATGAGTAAGAGTATCCCTCCCCTATATATATATATATATATATATATATATATATATATATATATATATATATATATATATATATATATATATATATATATATATATATATATATATATATATAGGGGAGGGATACTCTTACTCATAGCCTCTTACAAGTGGGGATTACTAATGATCCGAGCCGTCCGATCAAATTTGATCGAGGGCTGAGATCAACCCTCCTTTCTCTATCTCTTTCTCTCTCTCACCTAAACCCAGCCCCCATCCCCACCGACCCCGACCCCGACCCCATCCCCTCCCCCTCCGGCTCCGGCTCCGGCGATCCCCCCCGCAGCCCCGACCCCGACCACCTTCCCCTCCGGCGACACCGGCGCCGGGCGCGGAGCCGGCGGGGGGCGCTGGCAGGCGGGCAGGCGGGCCGTCGGGGAGCGCGGAGCCGGCAAGGGGCGCGGGCAGGCGGGGGGCGCGGGCAGGCGCGGGCAGGCACGGGCAGGCGCGGAGCCGGCGGGGGGCGCAGGCAGGCGGGCCGGCGGGGGGCGCGGGCAGGTGGGCCGACGGAAGGGGCCGCCGGAGTCGGGGGGGTCGCCGGAAGGGGCTGCTGGAGTCGGTGGGGTCGCCGGAAGGGGCTGCCGGAGTCGGTGGGGATGGGGGGGTCGGGGGAGGTGGGGGGATGGGGGGTCGGGGGGGGTGGGGGTTGTTTGATCGAGAGAGAGAGATGGAGAGAGAGTGGGAATTGATCCCAGCCATCATGATCGCAATGGATGGCTAGGATCATTAGTAAGAGCTCATGAGTAAGAGTATCCCTGACCCATATATATATATATATATATATGGGTCAGGATCGGATGCCCATGAAATTTTGACCCATCATCCTAATTGTTGGATTCGAGTTTCAGAATGTGCTGATTTTTTGTAGAGGTGCTAACCGTGTTGATCATCCTTACAAAAAATCAGCACATTGTAAAACCTCTAGGGCCATCAAATGTTATAAGCTTTTTTGACCGTCAATTTCTACCGTTGATTTGAAGAGCACATTTGATACACCTAGAGGTTTTAGAATGTGCTGATTTTTGTGAGGATGATCAACATACCATAGATATCACATCTACAAAAAATTAGTACATGCTGAATCTCGAATCCAACGATTACGATGATGGGTCAAATATGGGTAAAAAAAAAGGGTTATATATATATATATATATATATATATATATATATATATATATATATATATATATATATATATATATATATATATATATATATAGAGAGAGAGAGAGAGAGAGAGAGAGAGGAGCATGACTTTGTATGCCCATGCAAAGAAGGCTTCAATGTATGCTCCTCTATTAACATACATAGAGGTTTCCGAATTTGCTAATTTTTTGTAGATGTGATATCTATGTTAAGATGATCATACTCACAAACAATAAGCAAGTTCTGAAACCTCTAAGCATTTCAAATAAACTCTTCGAATTAACGGTTGAAATGAACGGCTGACAAAGCTTCTAACATTTTGATGGACCTAGATATTTCAGAATTTGTTGATTTTTGGTGGATATGCTATCTATAGGAATATGATCATCCTCACAAAAAAACAGCAAATTATGAAACATCTAGGTGTATCAAAATGATAGAAGTGTATCGTCTGTCCATTTCAACCGTTAATTTGATAAGCTTAGAGATTTTAGAACTTGCTGATTTTTTGTGAGGATGATCATCTTAACATAGATATCACATCCACACAAAATTAGCAAATTCAGAAACCTCTACGTATGTTAATAGAGGAGTATACATTGAAGTCTTCTTTAAATAGGCATACAAAGTTATATATATATATATATATATATATATATATATATATATATATATATATATATATATATATAGAGAGAGAGAGAGAGAGAGAGAAATGCTATAATGCGGCATGCGGTAAGTGCGGCACCGCACCGCAACCGTCTGATGCACTGCTGCGTGCATGCGATGCACGCAGCGCGTGAATCAGACGGCTGCGGTGCAGTGCCGCACGTACCGCATGCTGCATTATAGCATGCCCATATATATATATATATATATATATATATATATATATATATGACCCTTCGTCTCCCCCTCCTTCTCGACCCATGCATCATTCTCCTTCCATTCTTTCCTCCCCTACATTTTTCAAACCACTTCATCTTCCCTGTGAAACAATCAGTGCCGTTAAGGCGTGCGCCTAGGCGACAAGTCGCTCTCGAAGATTAAGCCACAAGCCGCCTAGGCGCATGTGCATAAGAAGCACGCCTAGCGCAGTCAATAAGACGCGTCTTATGACTTTTTTTTTTTGGGAGAGGTCAATGCTTCTTTATCTATTTGTATTCTTTTGGCCTAGGATTATGATTCATTTGTCATATATCAATTGTTTATTGTTATGTGATGATTGTTGTAGCCATTTGATCATTTCAGCTTCACGTGCTTAATTGTTCACTGACTGTGATAGACTTCAATCATATCTTCATTTGTTGGTGGTTATAGAATCTATCATTGTTCATTATGTGACGAACTTTAGTCACTATTTTCATGTTATACAAATTCCATCATGCTAAGTTGCTACAAATTTTATCATACTTTGCGTTATTGAATATTCAAATAATAACAATATCTTAGTTAGCTGTAAAAAAAAATAAAAATTACACAAGGCGACGCCTAGGCGTCTAGGCACACCATAGGCACCTCGCCTCGCCTTGCCGCCTTGACAACCTTGGAATTTGTGAAATCCCTTCTTTTTCCCTTTGAGGCCCATAAAACCCCTTTCTTTCCATGGTTGAGAATCAGCAGTTGAATGCTAAAACCTTTTGCAAATTGTTGATCTTGACCTTGTATCCCCTCTTCTCCCACATAAACTCTGTTAATGTATATACCGGGTCGGGTTCTATGTACAGTCGGGTCGGATTCTATGTGTATACATGTACTTATATATTGGGCTTTAGTCCCTCAATGAGAACTCTCCATTCTCTCCAAACCCTAGCCGTCATCCTCTAACATGGTATCAGAGCTCTAGGGTTTCTCCGCGGTGAAGGCGACTCCTCCGGCAGCCCCTCCAGCACCCTCCTACACTCGATTCCCCCCTCCGGCAGCCCCTCCAGCACTCGGCAGCGCCTCCAGCACTTCGGCAGACCCTCCAGCACCCGATTATCCCCTCCGGCAGCCCCTCCAGCACCCGATTACCCCCTCCGGCAGCCCCTCCAGCACCCTCCTGTACCCGATTCCCCCTTCCGGCAGCCCCTCCAGCACTCCGGAAGCCCCCGTCGCCCTCTCCTGCACCTCCTGCATCCCCCGCCGCCCCTCCAGCACCTGATTCCCCACTCCGGCAGCCCCTCCAGCACTCCGGCAGCCCCTCCAACCCCCTCTTGCACCCGATTCTCCCTCCGGCAGCCCCTCCAGCACCCTCCAACACCCGATTCCCCCCTCCGACAGCCCCTCCAGCACTCCGGAAGCCCCCGCCGCCCCCTCCTGCACCTCCTGCAGCCCCCGCCGCCCCCTCCTGCACCTCCTGCAACCACCACCACCCCTCTTCTGCACCTCCTGAAGCCCCGCCGCCCCCCTTCTGCACCTCCTGCAGCACCCCGCGCCCCTGACAATTGCTAGATTTCGTCATGAACGGACCAAACACATCGAGGTCGACTGTCATTATGTTCGGCGGGAGTTTCTTGCCAACATCATCTCCTTGCCGTTCATTCCCTCGACAGAGCAGACTGCTGATTTTCTCACCAAGCCCCTGACGATTGCTAGATTTCGTCATTTTATAAGCAAACTCTCGGTACATGATCCACCGTGAGTTTAAGGGGGAGTGTTAATGTATATACCGGGTCGGGTTCTATGTACAGTCGGGTCGGATTCTATGTGTATACATGTACTTATATATTGGGCTTTAGTCCCTCAATGAGAATTCTTCATTCTCTCCAAACCCTAGCCGTCATCCTCTAACAAACTCCATCTTCCGTCTAATCTGAACTATACCACCTTATACCCCATCCATCTTTCAAACTCATCCTTGCACAATCTATCCTTCTCCTCACTAAAAAACTATTCCTCCTAACCTCCCTCTCGGATCACCTTCTACCTCCTTCCAACCTTTATCTTGTTACGGGATTGTTCGTGACTGCCTGACTGACGCTTATGACGATACTTGATGAGATAAACAGAGTAATCTTTAGCATCAAATTCAGAATCTACCTTCATCTTAGGTATACTTTTTTTTATTTTAGATATGCCCTTAACTTCAGCAATATCCAAAACCTCAACTGGAGCCCAACAGCATCTAGTTTTCTATTACTTTTGAATTCACAAAATTACCATTTATATATTTGCTACGTTGTGTTCATATTCAAATGCTTTTATATGTCATTTTCATGCTTACAAGACTAGTATTGATTCTATTGAACTCCTCGAGTATAGGATTTAAAATTGATCTTTAAATTGCAGCAAATAACCAAGTTGTGTGTAGTGTCACTAGTGTGTAAGATCACCAAAGGACCGCTTCTTGCCCTGTAGGTGGTATTACGTATCTAGTAAGTATCTAGTATTCAAGTTCATTCCTAAATGATTCCCTAAGTCGCTAAAATCACTTGTCAACCAAAGAAATCCATCATTTGATATTTGAGTACAGGTTGCACATTTTTCCAAAATTATTCTCATCAATCTAGTATCAGAAAACAAAGGTCACACCAATTACCCAAAGTTTATTTCCCATCAACTGTGCTTCCTATGAATACCTTCCACCATTTCTTGGTTGATTGGAACAATATAATAATTAGAAATTTAGGCCAGGTTTTCAAAATTATTGGAAAATAAAATAAAATAAAAAGATTTGCATGCCCTTTTGGAAATTTTAGGAATCTTTTCAGGACAATAGCATTACATATTTCTTCTGCAAATTGCGAAGAAATAAACTTATTCTAGTTATGTTTTACCATGTTCAGAATAGATGATCTATTTTGGGGACCTAGTATTAAATCAGTAAGCCATACAGTGAACGAATTAAGATTTAAGACACTCACTTACCTGCTCACCTGGTTGATATGATCGATCGGTTGTAAAAACAATTCCTTGTGAGGATCTGTCGAAGTCCAAAAATGTCTCAACCTGGAATAATCATGTACAGATCTCCCTTGTAAGTCTGTTCGTATAGAAAGAAAAAAAAACGACAATCTTAACAGGATACACACAGTAGTTTGCCTAATATACTACAAAACACAGAATTTTTGAAGAAAGCATGGCTCTAAGTGCAGTACTATTTCCATCACATGTGCTACTCACGTGCACGCCTACTTTCGCATTTGAACTCCAACTAACATAATATATTCTTCATACTGCCACAGGAGGCAGAGGATTCATAGAACATTGCGTACCACATAACATATTATCATGCAGAATGACTTGAAGTGGTAGACTGTGTATTTGATACAGGAATGAGAGTTAAACTGAAGCATGGGTTCAGATTTCGACATATATCGACCAAAATCACCCACAAATGCCTTTTATTGAGGTTCCGACATCGAAAACGTACGAAAGGTAGGCAACTAGGCATCGACCGAAACATGGTGAATATTGGTTATTTTGAATAAAATCTGGTGTCGATTCCTCAAAGAATGCATGATTTCTTTAAAGATTCAAAATTTTCACTGGCAGTTGACCGACCGAAATCTGAAATATTTTATTTTTTGGCTGACGGAAATCAACATTCAAAACCTTGAGGTAAAGTACCAAACGAATCAGACTACAAAATATATATAATATGATACCTCGGAGCTATGGTTAAGCATGTCCGCCCAAGGAACTAATGCAACTTTTCCATCCATTGCTGGCAAACGAACCTGTAATGACAAGACACAAATGAATCCAAAATTCATCCATCGTAAATCAACTGCATATTGCCGATAACAGTCTGACAAGCATATCTTCCAAGAATCCAAAGATCACCGTGAACAATTTCCAATTGATATATTAATTGAGAGGCAAATTACATTCAATCAGATTGCATATAATTTTTTAAAAAGCAAGAATTACTTACTAAACGTGAAAAAAGAATGCCAAAGGACCATTTAAATGTCTCCATGTTGAATACCTGAAATAAGATAAAAAGTACAACAGATTATTGCAGAAACTGATCTATCCGATCAGGAAGCAAACATGAGGTGGCAACAGAACAGAATAATGGAAACATAAGAGTGAAATGATACGTGTAACATCGACTAATGTGTGCATTTTAACAAGGAATCTTACAGTCTTCGAGTCAAATAGCAAGGAATACTACATTCTTCAGGTCAAGTGACCGGTAACACCTTTATAACTGTTTGGATCAAATTGTCTTCTTACAGTTTTACATTTATGTTCTACACAATATCAGTAAAACTACACCATGGCATAGATTGAAGTGTTGATATATTCATTTTCCCTCCGGTCATTTCCCTTTTATACGTACTCTCTTTATGTCATATTTTCACCCATCCATCACCACATCCCTGTGTGTCATTATATATTGGCCTTGTCTGCCCTAATACGCCTGAGCAAGCCCTATGGGCTTCTCCAAGGTAACATAGTACTACGACCCACTCACCGTTGCCGGCATCCACCACCGCTAAGCTCCTTCGTGTCGGATTCCACCACCGTCGGCCTCCTACACATTCGGCATCTATCACCAGTAGCTTCCTCGGCTCCTCCACGTCGGCACAAACCACTATTGGGCACCTCCAATCCGGTTCCAATCATCATCGGTTGTCTCCATCACAGACTTAAACCACCACCGGCCAAATCCAACTCCTTTAGGTCCTACTACCTTTCGACTAAGGTCTTTCCGAATATCTCGTCGGTCGTGGCACCGCTGGCCTCCTCCACTTTGGCCTCCGTCTCATGCACACCTTTGGCTCTCATTTCCCGTTGCGTTTCTTCAACGTCCGTCGACCTGATTTTTTACTATTTCTCGTTTTTGCATGTCAACCTCCACTGTGGCACTTCTCCTTTCACCATGGTTTCCTCCTTCAACCACCCTTTGTCATCGACTCACCGGTAATTATGTTGTCCTCCGGCACAGTCATCGCCACCGACATCTCTCAGCATCATCATTGTGATTGTTCTCTCCCCATCGTTGTGATCAGCCTTTCCCCATTCCAACAGCCTTCCTCCACCTCCATCGCAACTATTGCAATGTCATTACATCACACCACTCTATAGGTCCATCGCAATTACTGCTCATGTGTGCTGATGCCACTGCAACCGGTAAAGAGGAAAGGGTTAGGGCAAACGCTAAAAAAGAAAAGGGGGTTTCATTTCAGCCTCCCGATCAAGAGGGGATTAATCCTATGGTTGATAGAGGATCAAGAAATCCAATTAGGTTTGGTTTTCTTTTCCTTTAACTCGAATACCAATCTTCAGATCATTAAGAAGATCTGACTCGCTTTGCTTTAGTGTGGAGCCCGAACTAGAAATCAAGATCTTTGCACCTTCGTCAGCACCACTCCTCCTAGTCTCATGGACAAGAATGGCATCTTTCGTGATCTAATCCCCAATTGTGCTTTTGATCCACGTCACGAGCAGCAATCGTTGCGGATCTCGTGAACGTGTGGGCCATGCATTTCCATGGTGGAATGGCCCTCATTCAAAAAACAAGGATCACATCGTTAATGTCCATCATGTATTTCAATCGGTGCTTCTTCTTGCCCACTATCGACCACAGTGGCCCACCGTCGCCATAGGATCATAACTCATCCTCCCCATCTCGAGTTTTCTTTTTCGCCTCGGCATCGTGTTCATACATTTGTTTGTGTCCACATTCAATTAACGCCTTATGTTAAGTAGCCGGAGCATCTCCTTGCAGCACATGATCCCCTCCGGGTAGCCAAAGTTTCTGCTCCTGCTATGGAGAGGAGACATGCTGATGAAGAACGATGTACGATTGGTATCCACATTCTTAGAACTCCCACTTACCCCGCTCCTTTATAACTCTCATCATGGGCCGTTTCGATCTGTCCGTAATCCAAGCCGAGTCCAAGCAGATCAACGATCTCTGCAATCACCAATAGTTCAATAGTGGGTCCAGCAGAAACATCTTGCCTTGTGTACCACAAATCTATGCATCATCCCTTTGCACAAGTGTTCAGTGTTGGGTCACACCGGCACAACGCTTGGGGCCTTGTGGTTTTTGTGTTTTGGTTTCCAACGCTCAACACATTCTATCCATGCAACCTAGCGCCCCGTGCCCATGCATTGCCGACTTCTGACTTCTAGGATTCAACCCCGCACCTCCGCCTGTTTTCAGGCCAGCTTACTTGCAAGTCAACCAACCATCTGAGCAACCTGCTTGCAGGTCAGCCGGTCCCACGTCGACCTGGCTTTTTGCTCCCACTTCTTTTGCAAACTCCATGAGGTTTGAGTTTGAGGGGGGGGGGGGGGGTTGATATATGTATTTTTCCTTTTTTTTTAACATATATTTCCATTATGTGGTATTTTCACTTGTAGGTAACCATACAAGGCCTTCTATACTGTAACACATTTGAGCAAGCCCTATGGACTTCTCCATGATAACAAGAAGGATTTTGTATGTACCTCTTCAGGAAACAACCACGGATACTTGGAAAATATCCTGACCCTTAAATCATTGTACCTGCACATGTCAATCAAACTAAGAATTGTTTATTGTGCTCAAATGGCATACATTACTACATGAAGAAGAAAACTCTTATATCAAGATTAGGCTTACGTTCCGGTTACATCAGTAATCCTTTCAATTGCTCTTTTTCTGATCTGTGAAGCTACCAAATACGTGTCTAGTTCTGCACGTGACCTGCAATGATATAGAAAGGCTGTAGAGAAGAAATCTGAGAGTAGATCCTAATAAAGGTAGCAAGAAAAATTTAAGCATTGGCCTCATAAGCTGTCTAATCTCTTTTAAATTCCAGCATCCTGCTGAGCTAAAATGTTTGACATACCAGTACAAAAGCGAGTAAGGTTGTCTAGGCAAGGCTGAGATATATCTGCTCCATCTGGAAGAGTTCATCAGACTTGCTTCACTGATCAGGTAAGTGGCAAGCAGTGGCCAATCAGGTACAGAATTTCTCCTCAACACATCACCTGCTTCTGGACAACTCCACTCCTACAAAACAAACTTACAACATTCATAAAGGCTACATGATAGCAATATAGCATACACGCACATACTGTGAGTGAATTTCACATAGGGTTTTCATAATGAGAAAGTAGTGATTTTTTCAGGAACACATCTGCATAAAGTAGAGATATGAAAAAAGATATTACCAGAACATTATTGGAAGGTTGGGTAACCATACAGCAATATAAGCATATCCATAACATGCATCCTTAACCCAACCAGTGCAGTCAATGCGATGCCTAGGCGCTTTGGCGAGTCTAGGCAAAGTGGTGCCTAGGCAGTACACACACACACACACATACATACATATATATATATATATATATATATATATATATATATATATATATATATATATATATATATATAGGGTCAAAATCGGGAGACACTGTTTTGCACTCAATTTTTTACACCGATTTTCAAATCATTAGATAGAGGTTTCAGAAGTTGTTAATTTTTTTTAGCATAATCACCTTGTCTTAGATAGCACATCCACAGAAAATCAACACAGGCTGATCAAATGGGCTCTTCAAATTAACGATTAAAATGGACGGTCAATAAAGCCTTTTATATTTGACATACATAGAGGCTTTAGAATGTTCTATTTTTTTCCAATTATTTAATCGATAACTTGATTGTGTGAGAACATCAAATATATCAATATTTGATGTTTTGGCACCAGATTTGAGGATTGATTGCTGAATTTATTGAATCACTTGACTTTTGTATATGTTGTAGATCTTATACTATTATGTATCTACATAGCATGAATAAAAAATGCATGCAACGTGTGGAACTTCACACCCCAACATAGTGTTGAAATGCTATTTAAGTGACCCAAAGATTGTATATATGCTTGATATGTGATTGCCTAGAGCTTAGTTAAAATAATCCATAATTTAATCAATATTTCTATTATTTCTATAGATTGTAATATTTCCACACTGACAAGATATCTAAAAATATTGGTCGTAACCAAAATTTTGTATCTGGACTACCAGTCTACCACCGTATAAAAAAAGCATTTTAAACACAAAAATGAAACATTCAGAATATCCAATGCTCATTTCCAATTCAAATTAGAGATTCATCGATCAAACCATTATATATATATATATATATATATATATATATATATATATATATATATATATATATATATATATATATATATATATATATAGGAAACAGGAAATGAGCTGTCAGCCTATTTTTGCAAAATGGGCAGCCACCCATTTGAAGCCCATGTGCTGATTTTTTGTGAGCATAAGCACATTATCTTAGAACACCAACAAAAAATCAGAACATTATAAAACTCCTAGGGGCATCAAATGTTAGAAGTTTTATTGAATGTCCGTTGTAACCGTTAATCTGAAATATAACATTTGATGCCCCTAAAAGTTTTAGAATGTGCTGATTTTTTGTGGGTGTTCTATCTAAGGTAAGATGTTTATGCTCACAAAAAATCAGCACATTCTAAGACTTCTAGGGGTATCAAATAGGCGGCTTCCCATTTCATCGAAATAGGCTACCAGCTTATATCTCGTATCCTCTCGCTTTCTCTCTCTCTCTCTCTCTCTCTCTCTCTCTATATATATATATATATATATATATATATATATATATATATATATATATAGATAGATAGATAGAGAGAGAGAGAGAGCTACCGTTGATTTGAAGAGCGCATTTGATGCACTTAGAGGCTTTAGAATGGGCTGATTTTTTGTGAGGATGATCAACATACCATAGACAACATACCTACAAAAAATCAGCCCATTTTAAAACCCTTAGGTGCATCAAAGGGTGCTGGGTTATTGCTGGGTTAGCCGATCCCGACTATATGAGTAAGATGCCATGAGTAAGAGTATCCCTCCCCTATATATATATATATATATATATATATATATATATATATATATATATATATATATACTCATGGCCTCTTACTCATATAGTTACCTATGATCCGGGCCATCCATTAGATCCCGACGTACAGTTTGGATTAGATGGGGAGTTAAAGCAATGGTGTCCGTATTAAAAGCTCGTATTAAAAGCCCGCATTTAATGCGGACACCATTGCTTTAACTCCCCATTTAATCCGAACCGTACGTCGGGATCTAATGGACGGCCCAGATCATAGGTAACTATATGAGTAAAAGTATCCCTCCCTATATATATATATATATACACACACCGCAGCCGTCTGATGCACCCCCTGCGTGTGTGCAATGCACGCAGTGGTGCATCAGACGGCTGCGGTGCGACACCGCACGCACCGAACACTACATCCTAACACGCCCATATATATATATATATATATATATATATATATATATATATATATATATATATATATAGAGAGAGAGAGAGAGAGAGAGAGAGAGAGAGAGAATACGGGGTATAAGCTAACAGCCTAATTTGAAATTAGGCTGTCAGCTCCCAGCCGTCCAATTAAAATGATCTAGCCGTCCGATTAAATAAGATGGTTATTTATTTTTTTTGGGTCCGATTCCCGATCTCGAGAGAGAGAGAGCAGAGCTACCCATCTCCTTCCCTCTCTCGCGCTGAAGCCCGACTTCCGACGGCTCTGCTCCATCTCCTTCCCTCTCTCGCGCTGAAGCCCGACCACCGACGGAGCTGTACCCCTCCGGCACCGATCACTGTGCCAATCGCACAGTGATCGCAACCTCGCCCTCCGACGTTCTCGGTTGCAGCCGGATCGCACTCCCCCTCGGGCCGATCTCTCCTCCGGCGCCGTTCGCACCAGTCCCAACTGCACCTCCACGTGGCCGGCCCGTGAATCGCACTCCTCTGCCACCGATCTGCCTTCCCTTTCCGACCGGCCACCCCAAACAGTGAATCGCACTCACCCCTCCGGTAGACCCCCTCCGACGAATTGCACTCTGCCACCGATCTGCCTTCCCCCTTTGAATCGCACTCTGCCAACGATCTGCCTTCCCCCTTTGATCTACTACTTCACCTCCGGCAGCCACCATCAACGGTGAGATGCCGGAGGTGAAGGAGATCAGAGGGGGCGGGTGGTCTGCCGGTGGGGGCTGAGTGTAGCGAGGAAATCAGAGGGGGCGGGAAGGTTGACCGACGCCGGAGGTGATGAATGGCCTGCAGGAGGGGATTCATCATCGTGAGCCTGCCGGAGGGGAAGGAGATGGGCAGCTCTGCTCTCTCGAGATCGGGATATCGGACCCAAAAAAAAAATTAACGATCTTATTTAATCGGACGGCTAGATCATTTTAATTGGACGGCTAGGAGCTGACAGCCTAATTTCAAATTAGGCTGTCGACTCATACCCCGTATTATATATATATATATATATATATATATATATATATATATATATATATATATATATATATATATATATATATATATAAGGAATGCTCACCTGCGGGACGTCCCGGAAACATGAAAGCCGCGACATCATCGTGGGTCGTCCGATAACAATCATGTGATCATCATTTAAGCCGAAAAATTCAATCTGTAACGATGTTTACAACCGTCCGATTTCAATTGGACGGGCTACTATAGTCTGGAAGTGGATAGAGGAGAAAAGTACAGCTGTCCGATTTCCACACAACCGATCTGCAACCGTTCGATTTCCATGCGACCAATCTACAGCCGTTTGATTATCTTGCGAGCTCTGACATGAGACGGGCATGACAGCTCATTTCAACATGTGATGCTGAAGTCAAACAAAACAAAAATATGCATTTCTGAACGATATGTGATAGGGAGCATGTGATCGATTGTCCTTTTCTCCTCTATCCACTTCAAGACTATAGTAGCCCGTCCAATTGAAATCAAACGGTTGTAAACATCGTTACAGATTGAATTGTCCGGCTTAAACGATGATCAAATGATTGTTATCGGACGGCCCACGACGATGTCGCGGATTTCATGTTTCCGGACGTCCCGCAGGTGAGCATTCCTCTCTCTCTCTCACTCTCTCTCTCTCTCTCTATATATATATATATATAGAGAGAGAGAGAACGGGAAATAGGCTGCCAGCCTATTTCACCTATATGGGCTGTCAACTGACAGCCGTTGGATTCCCATCGTGAGAAAATCCAATAAATGCCGAGAAAATCCTAGATCGCAGGGATATCCGACCCCTTCATCTCCCCTGTTTCCCGCAGCTCATGCTCTCTTCCCTCTTCGTCTCCGGCGGCTCAGGCTCTCGTCCTACTTTGTCTTTGGTGGCTCAGCCTCTCTTCTCCTTCCCCTTTACCCGGAGACGAACCCCTCCGACGAAAGCTGCCACGCCAGCAGCCACGCCTCCGACTCCCTCCTCGATCTCCCGACACCACGTGAGGCAGCAACTGGTGCTCGCGCTCATCCCCAACGCAGATCCATCCCCGACCTCCCGGATCTCTCGTCGGGGCAGATGCGATCCATCGTTGGAGACGGAGGGGGCTGAGCCATCGGAAAGAGGAGCTATGGGGCTGAGCCGCCGGAAAGGGAGAGTTGTCGGCGTCGGAGGAGAGATCGGCGCCGGAGGAGAGATCGGGACTGCCGGAGGTGGAGGATGGTGGTCGGGGCGGTGCGATCCACCGTTGAAGCCGAAGGAGGCGAGAGAGAGAGAGGATGAGGGTGAGGGCGCGCTGTCGGCGTCGGAGGAGAGATCGGCTCCGGAGGAGAGATCGGGGCTGCCGGAGGTGGAGGATGGTGGTCGGGGCGGTGCGATCCACCGTTGGAGCCGGAGGGGGCAAGAGAGAGAGAGGATGAGGGTGCCAGTGGGTGGTTCAGCGAACGAGAGAGATAGAGAGAGAGAGAGAGAGAGAGAGAGAGAATGAGGGTGAGGTGAGTGTTATACACAGATTTTTTAAATAAAACCGATGGCTGATGATTTTAATCGGACGGTTGCTAGATGGCAGCTCAAAATGAATAAATGGTTGTCATCATACCCCGTATTTCCTATATGTATATATATATATATAGGGGGTGGGGAGCCTGCACCCGAGGTGCAGCAACAACGCTGCACCTCAGCCTTGTTTTACCTACCTAGAAGTTTTGGAATTGGATAAAATTTGGTGAGGGTGTTGTCTAGGGTAAGATGATCATCCTCACAAATTTTCATCAAATTCCAAAACTTCTAGGGGGGTTAAATGGTCGAAGCAAAATCTGCAGATTTTAACGGTGACTGCGGACGGCTGATTTTGCTTCGACCATTTGACCCCCCTAGAAGTTTTGGAATTTGATGAAAATTTGTGAGGATGATCACCTTACCCTAGACAACACCCTCACCAAATTTCATCCAATTCCAAAACTTCTAGGTAGGTAAAACAAGGCCGGGGTGCAGCGTTTTTGCTGCACCTTGGGTGCAGACTCCCCGCCCCCATATATATATATATATATATATATATATATATATATATATATATATATATATATATATATATATATATATATATATATATATGGGGACGGAGAGCCTGGACCTCAGGTGCAGCGTGAACGCTGCACCTGAGGCTTTGCGCGCAACAAGTGTCGAAATTGGGGAGATCGGAGCCGCGCGGGGGAGTCCGGACCGCTGCAAATTCTGTGGCCGTCCGATCGAAACCTCTAGACCGTCTGATCCCGTGCATATTACCCGTTCGGTGAAATCGATCGCCAACTCCCGTGCAGCACAACTCCCATCCATTCGATTCAATCGATCGAACGGATGGAAATCTTTTTCGTTGTTACTGTAGCGGCTACAGTAACAGTGAAAAAAAATTCCATCCGTTCGATTCCCATCGATCGAACGGATGGGAATCGAATTAATACACATAATGGGCCGGTCGATTCCCATCCGTTCGATCGATTGGAATCGAACGGATAGAATTTTTTTCGCTGTTACTGTAGCCGCTACAGTAACAACGAAAAAGATTTCCATCCGTTCGATCGATTGAATCGAACGGATGGGAGTTGTGCTGCACAGGAGTTGGCGATCGATTTCACCGAACGGGTAATATGCACGGGATCAGACGGTCTAGAGGTTTCGATCGGACGGCCACAGAATTTGCAGCGGTCCGGATTCCCCCGCGCGGCTCCGATCTCCCGATTTCGACACTTGTCGCGCGCAGAGCCTCAGGTGCTATATATATATATATATATATATATATATATATATATATATATATATATATATATATATATATATATATATATATATATATATATACCACCTTCAAGCACCGATAATCTCAAATCAACACTATGGATGGGATTTTATCGAAAATTAAACGCATAAATTTATCTAAGAAATAGAGTCTAGATATTTTTATGTTAATTTTCTTACACTATCATTCCAATAGGTTATACTTCCTCTAATAACCTTACCGAATCAGCTGTGATTACAAGTGAGGGAGGCACGAAAAGGAGCTTCTCCCCCTTCCGGATGTTCTTGAGGGCGACGAGGCCACGCTCACCAACCTCCACCCGTTCGATCGCCATCTTCTGTGGCGGGAGGCCGCACTCCGACAGCCACTCCTGGAGCGCCGACGCGCTCTCCAGCGACTCGATCTCGCAGCCCCACGGGATCGGGCGGCTCTCCGGGGCCCTTGTGCCGCTGCCTGGTGTGGCAGAGACGGAGCAGCGGGTCCATCGCCGGAGGGAGACGGTGGGGGTGGGGGCGGCGGCGGAGTGGTGGCGGGATGGAGGGGATGAGTTATGGGGGAAGCGGGGGAGGAGGGAGGTGTAGAATGCTCTAGAGATTTCGGCCATGGACAGAGGGTGCGCCTTATCTCACTTCTTAGACGGGAGAGTGAGGTCGTTTATATTTTTTGTTTTTATTCATATTTATCATTTTTATTTGGATAAATTACACTTTGCCCCCGCCCCCGCCCCCGCCCCCGCCCCCGCCCCGAAGTTTAGCCCAAAAACAATTAACCCCCTTTAGTTTTTTTGTTCCAAATCGCACCCTAAAGTTTGAAATGTTAGCACATTACACCTTTAGTAAACTAATTAATTTTTTCGTTGTTAATTTTCATCTAATCAAAACTGAAATGAAGGGGGGTACAATGTAGCTTTTTATATGTAGGGGGGTTAAGTTATTTTGTGCTAAACTTTAGGAGGACAAAGTCTAATTTACCTATTTTTGAAAGGTCCATTGTGGTCAGACGGTAATACTCTCTCCCATGTTAGACAAGTTCCATGTTCGACTCCCGGTATGGACACTGTGGAGCGAGTGAATTTTCTCTCAAGGCTGTTGTGCCTTGTTTTTTTTTTGAGAAATCCCTCTCAGAGAATGAGGGGGGGTTTGGCCTAGACACCAACCAGTTTATTAAAGGAGAATGCAAGGGGCCCGACCAGCTTAATTATAGAGATCAAAGAGGAAAAGGCAGGGCCCGACGCGACAGTACACGCCCAGAGATGGATCAGGGATTTGATGTGCAAGATAACGTTATCCCCCGGGCCGCTCCTCCCCTGAAAGGTCCATCGATTGCGCTCCAGCCAAATCGCCCAGGAGACCCCAATAGCTAGAATGTCCCAACCCCGCCCTCGCGAGGCCCCGGAACTTCCTACACCGCCAGATCCCCCACAGGAGCTCAACAGAGGTCGGCAGCGAGCGCAGATCCAATTTCAACAGGAAGTGGGACCACACCTGCTTGGAGAACCCACAACCCAATAGTAGGTGATCGGTAGTCTCTTCGGCCAGTCCGCACAGCTCACAGGTTGGCACAGACACTCCCAGTGTTTCCATCTCATCAGGTTCACATTGGTTAAGATCCTGTTTTTGAATGCGAGAAGCATGAAAATCCTCGTCTTGTGAGGGCATTTGGCATGCCAAATCGCTCTGGCCTATAGAAGCTATGAACCGAGAAGTTGCTCGAGGCAGTCCATCGCCATTTCGACAAATCCGGCTCAGAAGTTAGATGAACTCCACCCCAAGACATCCAGAAGTTGACCTAGCTCATGGAGGTGTTCTGTCGGGAATGGGCTTGCAAATTCTGGCCGCCAAATCGTCAATCCGCCCCGAACGGTCCGTCGCCGTTTTGATCTAGGCCAACTCATACAGGCTGTAGAACAGCGTTCGCATGGGGGAGATCCCCGATCCAGATATCCTCCCAGAATCGCACCTTTGAGCCGTTCCCCACGATGAGTCTGTTGCCGTAGCGAAATAACGAGGAAACTGTGGTAACCCCCTCCAGAAGGGTGAGATGGGGCCAGAAGTGCACGAACTCAATTGCAGTGGGGAAAACTGCCTGAAGTATCTGGACATTATCACCCCCCGCCAGATATCCCCTACCCCATTCTACAGTCTCCACCACTACTACCCCAGCATGGCCTGATTGAAATCCCGAAGATTAATGATCCCAAGCCCCCTGCTCTTTGGATTTGTAGGCACTACCCCAAGCGAGAAGAGGATAGGAGCCCGAGGAACCCGAAGGCCCTCGCCAAAGAAAGTTTCGGCATAGTCTGTCAATCCGCTTGATGTCCCATACCGGGAGGTGGTAGAAGGAGAGGAAGTAAGTGGGGATGAATGACAAGACCGAGTTGACCAGCGTCAACCTACCTCCAATGGAAAGTGAATTCCCCTTCCAACCAAAGAGCCGTCTCTTTAGTTTCTGGATGAGCTCCATCCATTGCTCTCGCGGGAGCTTGCGGTCAAAAATCGAAAGCCCCAGGTATTTGAAGGGGAGAGTGCCCAACTTGCAGCCGACGATCGACGACAAAATGGACGGTAGCTCATGATTCCCACCCAGGTAAGAATGGCAAACTTCACGAAGTTTACACTTAGTCTGGAAAACAACCGAAAGCATAGGAGAGGGACCCTGACGACCACCGCATGAGAGCGATCAGCAGCCAAAAAATAGTAGGGTGTTGTCTGCGAAATGAAGGTTGGAGACCTTCGAGGAATCTGCCTTAATCCCGCCGATCAGCCCACTCTGCACTGTTGTGCCTTGTTTGTGCACCTTTTCGATCTCCAGACTTCTTTCAGCCCTTGATCTAGCACCCTATCTTCTGGCCGACTGTATGTGGAAAAAAAAGATACGGGTCATCTTTATTGCATATACAAGGATTACAAAGCCGGGACTCGGTGGCTCAGGGGTGGTGAGCCGAGTACGATAAAGATTTGATCAAGAGATTATGGGAGAGATCCTCTAGAGCTAGGGTCCCTTTGATCCATGTCTCCACGTTACTTTATGCGAGAGCTCTGGAGGTGCTGCCCAGGACAGAGGTTTTTACAAGGTTTCGGGTTTCTTTAGAGGTCGAGTTGTTTTGCCTTTGCATTTGTCCCTTTTGTACTTCGCACTTTCTCGGCTAGGAGGCTTTCGCGTCGTTTGCTCGATTTTCGTGTCTCCCTCGGCTCTTGCTAGACCTTGGCGTCCTTAATTGTCGGTTTATAGCATCGATCTTGATTCTGGCATTGGCTTTGGCTTTGGCTTGGCTTTTGGTGTGGCTCTGGCTTTTGCGATGCTTTGGCACTTGTGCTTGAACGCAGACGAGAGGCTTGCGGTGCTTTAGTTCTTCCGGACTTCACGTCGTATCCGCTAGAACATGCGTAGCTTTTGCTCATGATCATCGTACTTTGTCGGCTTTGGCACATGCGTTGCTTTAGCGCAGGATTTACTAGTGCTTTGTTTTGGCTTTGGCTTTATCTTCTCCTCGAACGACGATGACAACGTCTCCGAGACTTCTTTATTCTTCCGGCTTTCTTCTTTTTGGGATGGAACTTTGGTAATGATAGTTGTGGCGTCGACTTTGCTTCTCTTCTTCTTCGGACTTCTTTGGCGTGATCGAAATCAAAGGCTTCCTTTAAGTACCGATCTCCGTGGGGCGATTATAGCGTCATCTTTTGTTGATAAAGACGGTGGGTGTAGCACCGATCTCCGTGCGACGGTTGTAACGTCTGCTTTTGTTGATGAAGATGACAGGTGTAGCACCAATCTTCGTGCCTTCTTTTTCGAGCTTTCTTCTTTAACCAAGGAGTCAAAGCTTTGTTGAAGACGATGGGGTAGTGCCGACTTCGATCTTCTTCTCCAGCCTTTGCTTTTGGTGTCTTCCGGGTTGAAGATTATTGGAGACAACGAGGTGATGCTGCCTCCAGACCTTCTTCTTCAAGTTTTCTTCTTCGTGCTAGGAGGTGAAAGCGTTGATCTTCTTGTACAAGGTCTTTACGTTGATGAGGACTTTGGTGGGCTAAGCCGTTCCATCGGGATACGCTTGCCCTTGCCTCATGAAGCCTTGGGTCATCGAGCATTGGAGCCTTCTTGTCTTCAGAGCCTCCATGCCTCTAGCTTTGATCCTCTATCTCGAGCATTGGAGCCTCCTCGTCTTCAGAGCCTTCACGTACATCTCTATCTTTGATCCTCCACCTTTTCGACTTTTTTTATGCCATCCCCCCCACCCCTCTATTTACAAGTGAAGGGGGGAGGATGGGAGAGATATGACTGCTGTTTTTTTAATCCCTGAATATCTCTCCCCATAACCGTTGTGATTTATCTACCTTTATTCCCTTTCTTTTGTATAGCGGCGGTTATAGGCAAGATATGACTCAATATTTTGATATATGAGCCATCTTTGTACATTCAAATCAATGGCGACACGACTTTGAATTTGTTTTTCGAATCAAGGGATCAGTACGGATCCACGGTTGCGTAGACGTCCGAGCTATCTCCCCCCGCGCATAGCGATTGTTTCCTCTCTTTTTTTTTCTTTTCCTTTTTTTTCTTCTTTCTTTTTTTTTTTCTTTCCTTTCCCTTATTGTCGGCCACACCTCCCCAAGGGGGGCATAGTTTTAGAGAAAAGGGGGCCGGTGGGCCCCAATTTTGGGTGGGGCCCACCCGACCCCTTTTTTGGCTTCAAGTGGTGGGTCCAGTGGGTCACACTTGCATGGGTGGGCCCCCCCTCGGGTCCGTTTGAGTCGAGTCCGGTCCGTTTCTTTTGAGGGCCGTTGTGTGCGGGCCGAGTTTTGCATGCGGGCCGTTGTGTATGGGTCGGGTTTGCATGCGGGCCGTTTTGTGCGGACCGGGTTTAATTTGATAGTTAATTTTGATGCCCACACTAATTCCAACAAAAAAATAGTGGTAAGGCCTCGATACATCACCTGTTAGTACATCAAACACTAGATAGATCGGATTTGAAACTCGTCAACACTAGCAAAGAGAGATCCCCCCTTTTCGACTGCCCACCTAAAAGTCGCTACAAAACAGACGAAGAGCAAATCGGAAGATCGAACCTGCAACCCCCAAAGATAGAAGCGGACATCTTGAAATTAAGATGTAGTTGCATTTCTCTGAAATCGTTTTCATGAGTTGGGATTCCGTGTGGGTAACGTTATGGCAAAAGAGTGGACACCTCCCCTCCCTCCTCCCTGTTCAGATATGTCAGTCTATTGGCAAAGGCGAACCGGCAAATCAAAAACATAATTAGGGAATGAGGAAGAAGATGATGGTGTTCTCAATTGGGGCACCACATTTTTTTTTTCTAAATATGAGTGCCCCAGTTGGATTACAAGTACTACAATTGCCACCCCTTATCCTTCCCTTTTCATGATCCCCTTTACATATTGTTTCTATCCCTAAAGAAAATATCAACCTTTTCAAATACTAAATAAAAAAAACCCTCCTACCACCAACCGTAATGAATTCTATAATTGCACGTCCAAATTCTTACTTTAATTTCTCGTGAACTTAGGAAAGAATTTGAATTCTTAGCAGTTATGGTTTTGGGTATGTGAGATCCAAATTCAATTATCAAAGTTAATAGGGTAAATTGGTGTTGGTTCGTTAAACAGATCGTATTTAACGATAAAGAGAGACAAAGAGCTGCTTTAGTGTTAGGTCCTTTTATTTGGAAAATATCCATTTTACCACTATACGTGGGCGTACAGTGTAATCACATAGAATAGTAACAATTCAGACAAAAAAAAAGAGTAACTACTCGGAAAAAAATCACATTTCATTGTAGCAACGCAAAGAGTAACAATCTGTACAAATTATCACTTTTTGCTACAGTGAAATCACTGTAGTAATTAAAAATGCTATAATGAAATCATTGTAGTAAGGAGTAACAATCTGCAAAGATTGTTACTCTTTTGCTATAGTAAAATCCCTGTAGCAAAAATCTAAAATTTTGTTTTTAAAAATTCCGTTTTTAAAAAAAAATACTACAATGAAATCACTATAGCAAAGAGTAACAAGCTACAAAGTAGTGTAGCTAAAGAGTAACAATTGTAAATTGTTACTCTTTGTTGCAGTGAAGAGTACGTAACATTTGTGATTTAGTATTAGGGGCAATTTTACTAAATCGATATCTTGTTAGGGACATGACACTAAGTCCTCCAAGTTAATATGTGCATATATATATATATATATTATATATATATATATATATATATATATATATATATACACTACAAAATTATAAAACATGTAACCTACATCATAATAAATTTACTTAGGCAATATTCAATATAATATACTAAATATACTCATATACCTCTCACAAAGGAGGTATTGTGTTTGGGTTTCAGTATGGCGTCCGAACTAGAATTTGCATTAGTAGAAGTTGGAAACGAGCTCGAACTCCCCCCCTCCACCCCCCCCCCCCCCCCCCCACCCTTTTGAACAAAAAAAAAGGGGGAGTTGGTGAAAACTCCTTTTAAGGAGATGCTTTTAAGCTGAAGGACTTTGAAATGCTATGGATGAAATTGCCCCTCCACATCATTTCAAATTTTATTTGGTATGCCACCGAACAAGTGACCATTGGCGCTGAGCTCGTTGCCACCCGAACCTAACCGAACATAGCTCTAACCACAGAACGCCGCCCTCCGGCCGCTCATCGGCCGATGAACCAAACCTAACCCTAACCACCGAACGCTGTCGTTCCGCACGCTCGCCCGTTGATGCCGCAGAACCGAACCTAACCCTACCCCTGAGGTCTACAGGCCATGGGATGAACCCTAGACCTGAGATCTCAACGAACCACCACTAAACGCTGTCGGAGCTACTTGCCAACGCCCTCGCCGCCTTTTGCTGCGGTCGGAGTTGCTCGACGATGCCGCAGTCTCTGCTGCAACCAATCCCCCACTGCATCTGTTGTACCTGTCGTCGCCATTAATGGAACTGCTTGGGGGGGGGGGGGGAGAGAGAGAGAGAGAGAGAGAGAGAGAGAGAGAGAGAGAGAGAGAGAGAGAGAGAGAGAGAGAGAGAGAGAGAGAGAGAAAGGGGTAGTTTCAGGTTTTATCATGAAATGTAAGGACTTTAGGCTAATTGAAACTATTTGATGTCATGTTCATGGGATGGATATGTTGTTAGGGACCTCTCACACATTAACCCAAAAAAAAAAAACACAAAAAAAAAGACATAATACATAACTAAATAATAATTCTAGTTTTAAAGTTGTCAAAGTGCTCATTCTTCACTAATATATTTTTTTTCTTCTATTTCTATGCTATAAAGGGTTTTGTAAAATAACACAATAGATCTAAAAGTAAAAGAGATTTTTGCATATACCCCTCCTTTTTCTATGCAATGGGTCGTGTCGGGTCTAGTTTCGGGTTGTGTCTAAAACCCCTAGACCTGGACCCGACCCGTTTAAACTCTTTTATTAGATTCATCGGGTCTAGTTTCGGGTCGTGTCTAAAACGCTTAGATTCTAAACCCGTACCCGACCCGTTTATAAACGGTAGACCCCGATAAGACCCGTTTATCACACGGGTTTATTCAGTTGACCCGATCCGACTCAACCCGACATTACCCGATAGACCTGCTGATACTATATAGTATAGTATCGGATTGCGGGTAGACCCGACTCGACCCGACACGACCCGATGAATTTTAAACGGGTCTTTATGGGTCTACCGTGTCTAGACCCTAAACCCGGACCCGACCCGTTTATTAAATGGGTCTATCGTGTCGACCCGTTTACAACCCGAACCCGTTTAGCTCTGACCCAGACCCGCTAATTTCGTGTCGCGTCTGCTGTGTCGGGTCCGAAATTGCCAGCCCTACAGCCAGCCACAATGGAGAATGGGTCAACCGCATTCTCAAAGTTGATTTTTTAGCTAAAAGTTGAGACCAAGGGTTGTATAGGTCCGGACCGAACAATATGTATAGGTCCGGACCGAACCCAACCCGGTTTTATAGTTGAGGGCTACTCGACCTAATCTGGGAATGGACTTCTGATCACCCATCAAGTGTTTTTATTTAGTGGGATAACAATATATTAGAGAAAATTAATTTTATCGATGCCAAACAACTCCGCAGAAGAAGTTTTTCTTTGGTCCAAGCCCGACCCATTTTGTATTGGGCTTTAAAGACAGGGCCAAGCCTGTATCAAAGATTCGGGCTTGGCCGGGCCGAAAGCCTTGAATGGCCACCTTTCTTCAATGGACTTAATGGTATTAATTGATGTAGTTAACATAATTTTCTTATTTTACACAAATACATGTTTTTTATTTTATAAGAAACTCTAAGATTTTCCCTAACATATCATTGTGGTCTAATCTAATAAAAAAATTCAATCTATATAACATGGCACGTTGGTTTTGTGCTGACTAGACAAAACAGAAGCTGACTAGGACAAGCTGATCGGACAAAATGAACCGAATAGATCTAACAATTTGCAACGCACGATCTCTATTTCTCCGTCCATTCGTTCAAAAATCAACGCACGATCTCTATTTCCCCGTCAACCAACTTCCTCCCTAACAACTTAAACTGCACTAAATCCCTAAAATCTCGGCCCATTTAAACTGCACTAAACCTGACCGTTCATCCTGTGATTGTTGTTCACATCAATGTCTTTAAACCCGCCTATTGAAAATTTCGGCCGTTCCAAACCATCGGATCGATCTTGAGGAATCCATTCGAATAGAGACAGCTGTCATTGATCAATTATAGGGGGAGGGGGAGTTGATCGCGCCGAAGGCTCCCGCTTCGTGCCAATTGACACAGACGAGGACATGGGTGTCCTTATAAATGCCAGTGTTGTCGTTGAAAGTGTTTTGTTATCGAAGGCGTTCAGGTGTGTTGCCACCGAAGGCGGCCCGCTACAGTGCCGACAAGCATGGGCATGCACTAGTTCCTAGCTAAATGTGTTAGGTAGAGTCAACCCCAACTATGAAAGTGGGCTGGGTTCGGGCAGGACCTTTACAAGCCAAGCCAGGCCCGTTTTAATTTCAGGCCTAAACAATAAACCTGAGCCCATATAGAATGTTTGGGATATATGCCCATACCAGTTCCAAATGGACCGGCCATAATTGAGCCTGGGCCGGATCTGGGCCCATTGCTAACCCTAGGCCTGAGCCATTGATACGGGCTCGGACCTGGACCTTGTACGTAAAACCAATAAAAAATGGGCCAAGCATAGACAAAAAGTTATGACCCGGAATCCAAACTTGATTGAGCCCGGCCCAAGCCCGGCCCATTGGCGCCCCAATTTATAACTTGGTTCAACGAGAACTCAAGAGAACAAGGATTCAAATTTCTTTGGTACATGCCATGGCTATAGAAAACTGAAACATTGTACAGTAGGGATTAGAAGCTCAATCTCGGTGTCCGTTGAGCCCTTCGACAGCCTCGATGAGGGCATCGAAGGTGATCGCATCCGGCGGCGGGGGCCGAGGGTGCTGGAGGCACGTCGACGAGCCGGACAACGAAGGATAACGCCGGTTCGAATCGAAGGACGACGAAACTGATTTGACCGATCACTCCCCAGGTGAAGGCTAGTATGGCAAGAGGTTCCATGGTTATGATTCGAGGGGAAAAGATTCAGAGAGTTAGGGTTTTAAGCTGGAGACGATGATGTCACGTGTTCGTTTGAGACATTAGGGTTTGAGGGGGTGAGAGGAGTTTTAGGCATGCAGATGATAACTACAAGCTCCGGCGCCACACACCATTCAACCATATAAACGACATTGGTTGTTTGTGGCAGTTGATGAGAAGTTGTGGGCCTTGTTGATGAATATTGTTGTTTGTTTTGTTGGAGAGGTTCCATGTTCAACTCCCGATATGGGCACCGCGGGGCGGATTTTCCCTCAAGACCGATGTTGTCTTGTTTGTGCGAGCAAAATCTGGCCGTTGATGTCATGTTCACCATATTATAAAACTTAATAAAAATAGTAGTTATGCTGCCTTCTTCTTGTTTCGATCTCCGGATCTCTATGAGCCCATGCTCTAGCGCACAACACACTGTCCTCTGGCCGTTCTATCAAAAATAAAGGGGGGAGGGGCAGTCCCCGAGAGTGGATTACATTAGCAAGAAGTCCCTGTAACAATCCAGCGCTAAAGATTAAATACCGCGTTCTTTCTTCATTGCCTACCGGACTCCAAAAGATAATAAATTCCACTAACTTCTTCAAATTTACCAATCATACCATTACCATGTTATATGAACTATCGCTTAGAAAACTTCTATCAAACCATCAAAAAGTTCAAAACCAATAGAGAAAATTTATGTGGCCGTCATCTTCTTCTTTGCACTAGTCAGCAAGGAGCTCGCCAACGATTGAGGGACAAAGATCCATCAGGGTGACCGTCCGACGACTCCGATTGGTGGCTGAGGCCAGTGCGCCAACCCCCCCGGCCACTACAGTTCTAATTGTTGCTTTCTGATGGTACAGGGCAACCAGCCTGACCCGTCATCCCTTTCTTTGCGGCCAACTGATGGTTGTGCCGAC
>CANTAL010001818.1:0-22500 GCA_947650365.1 Chamaelirium japonicum
ACACTAGATCGCGTGTTTAAACTTCAGCCCTCTTTAAGCTCTCTTCTAGGGAATTTGCTTGGTCTAGTAACAAGTCTCGATAAGCTGTCGCAATCAGGCAATTCGTTAAAAAAGATATCTTATCGATCTGTCTTTCAATACTTCCTATCTTCCTGCTGGGGAATCAGTATCTGTTGCAATCGCTCATTTGTTCTGTTCTGTCGCAACTCTCGCATCTGGAATACGGGAAAATCTTCCCATATTAACCTTTTTTGTAAATATCTCTTCTATTGCTTGTTAGCATTGGCTATCGGTCAATTTCGATTCCTTTCTTTATAAATATTTTGTCTCCTTCATTGATGACTATTCTAGAGTGACTTTCATCTATCTTATGAAATCTAAGAATGAAGTTCCTTAGCACAAGCGCTAAGCAATAATAATTCCTTTTATTTTCCGGTTATTTCATAATATGATAAAAAACTCAGTGTGGTATAAATGTTAAGATTTTGAGATCTGACTGAATTTGAAAGAAAAAAAGAAAGGGGAGAATAGTTCTCCAAGAACTTTCAAGCTTATCTGCAGAAACAAGGGATTGACTCTCAAACTACCTGCCCATATACCCCCAAGAATGGAGCGAAAAAATCGGCATCTTTGGAGGTTACCCGTGCTCTTCTCACCGAGATGAAGGTAGCTAATACTGGTAAGAAGCTGTCTTAACTGCATGTTATTTGATTAATCGTATGTCCGTTCTAAGTGGTAAATCTCCTATTCAAGTGTTGAAACCTGACTCACCCCTGTCTTTCCTATTTCTCTTCGTGTTTTTGGTTGTGTTTGCTTTGTTCATGACTTGAGTCCTCTCAGAAACAAACTTGATTATAAGTCTTTCAAATGTGTCTTTGTTTGGTATTCTAGCTCTCAGAAGGGCTAGAAGTGTTATCACCCCAAAACAAATAAAAGATTTGTGTCCATGGATGTCATCACTTTCTTTGAAAATCTTTCTTATTTCTTTTCTCTGAAAATTGTAGTACTCTTTCGGATCCCTACTCTCCTCAGGGGGAGTATGGAGGTCTGGAGGAGAGTAGTGTTCTTCCCTGTCGTCAGTGAAAATATTCCCATGTCTAAAGTGGAAAATTATATGGATTCGAAAGAGGGGGAGTCCTCAAAGTAGTGAGCAGCTTGGTCAGCAAACCACGGAATTAAAGACGTATGTGAAGAAGAGGAAAGAAAATTTGTCAAATCAACAATCCATCACCAAGACTCCTCCTTGGATCCAGGTACTTCCTCTCTTCCTCCTTCTGTTGTTTCTGATCTGTATTTACCTATTGCCTTGAGGAAAGAAAAGAGATATTGTACTTCTCGCCCTATTAATAACTTTGTGTCCTATCAAGCTTCCTTAGCACAAGCGCTAAGCGATAATAATTCCTTCTCTTAAAGCTTTCGTTTCAGCGATTTATTCCACCAAGATACCCTCCCAATTTGAAATAAGCCCTCAATCATCCTCAGTGGAAGAAAGCTATGATAGAAGAAATGGAGGCTCTAAAGAAGAACGACACTTGGGAACTGATCACGTTACCAAGAGGCAAACGTACGGTTGGCTGCAGCAATCAAACTAAAGCGCTAACGAACAAGCAAGGGATTCGGGATTCACTCCAACAGAAGAAAGCCCAGATATCGAATCAGAATTGAGCACTCGTACTTCGCTACCTTTCTCCGAGCGACTAATCAGATTAACTGATTGCGTCTGCTAGAGATGCTTTACCTAAAAATGACTTTCAAGTGGGGAGTGAATGAAAGTCGATATCGAAATCCTAGGCTCAAAAGCAACATTTTTTCGATCCTTCAGGCCGTAATCACCCGATTGAAGAGGGCCAAGGGAGGAGACAAGATCTGATGAGTGCGAACGGGAGCACCAATTGCTAGAGACCCATACAGATGGATGCACGACGGAAAAGCCAGCTGTTGACCAGCTGGATTAAAAGAGCTCTTCTTCGTCTTTCCGGCCCCCCACTCGTACTGATACTGATTGTGCTTTCCATGTTTGCTTTGCAATATTATGTATTCTTTTGAGATAGCATTTGGTCTTACAAAAAAAAAGTAAGTTTTTTCATTGATTGCGGATTGCGTTTCTACGCTTTCAAAAAAGTACGTTTTTTGGGATGTTAATGTCCTTCGCTGGCTCCGTGACAACAGATACATTTACATAAAAGAATTGTGGACCGACCAAGCGGTAAGGCCTCCCATGTGGCGCACCCTCAGACCAATAGAAGGGGATTTCGAACTAAGCTAATGAAGGTGATTCGCTCCAACTACGGGAATGAACGCCAACCCCGCCGGGTAGAGCTCCTCTTCCGTATCTGTATATCCGCATCTTCCTCAGATGTAGTTTCTATGCCTTCAGAAAGGCCTATTATTGATCCACCATACTTCAGTCAGACCCTGTAAAAAAGTCAGTCCACTGGCCTCTCTGATAAGGGAAAACCGAATCACGCCAACGTTATGGAAGTTCCTGTGTCGAATTTCACGTACTGAAAGGCAGGCCTTTTTCATTTGCTTTTTTATAGACCTTAGAAAAGCGTACGTAGTGATATCCTCAAGCAGGTAATGTTTCTTAGCAGATGGGTTGACCGGCCTCGCAGGCCCCGCAGGACCGTTATTGCGTGCTCATTGGGTCCACTGTTCCTCAATGCCAGTTACCTTACTCTCAGAGCGCTTTACCACATCTTTCTATTATAAGAAATTAGTGAAAAGTGTTTAGAAAGCATTTGCTCGTCGTAGCGCTCTCACTCATCAGTCGCTTCTGACATTCATTCCATTTTGCTTTTCTTCGTTACTTGACTGAGCATAGCGGGCTCCGCGCCCTGGCTTGACTTCCTAAAGCCTACTACTAATAAGGGCGGGGAGTGCCGCCCGGGCTGGGAAGTGTGGTCCGGGAGCAGGAGGAGCATCACTTCCTTTGTTGTTCCTTGACTCACTCCCTGCATATACACTAGATCGCGTGTTCCTCCTGATCGAGGTCACGAAGTTGCAGTCTCGTTGGTTCTTTCAGTCGGTACCGCGCTTTTCCGCTGAGTGAAGGGACCGGGGCCCTCCATGGTTCAATCCTTCCTTCTTCAACTGAGCTATGTCAAGCACTTTCGTCTTATGGCCCATCTTACTTTATTTTAGCGCTTTATAGCTTCCCCCTTCATTGTTTCTTTTTTCTATTACCTATGCGCCCATCCTCCATCTGTGCCCGCCGTCGCCCTAGCTCTAGATGTTTTCTTTCTCTAAGGCGCTGTCTGATATGGTAGGATAGATTATAATGTATTAGATGGTAGCTGTCTTCTTTCTCCTGTATCCCATTAGCATCCACCCTCCAATAGGAGTAGCATCTTGTGTTGGCAGTTATCTACCGATTGTTGCTCACTCATCGTTGACTCAACATCACTTTACGAAATTCCTAATTCCTCTGTCCCCTCTCGCGTCTAACTCTAGTGTATAGTGTCTAGTCTGTCTAAGATTGTCTGCTAGTCTATCTTAAGATAGTCTGCTTTATGATTCGGGACTACTTCTTGCTCTGTGGAAAGCCTTTCCTCTGGTATAGAGAGCCCCAAATCTTCTGTGCCATTCGTGTAATAGAGACCCTCTGGAAGGGCTGCTGTATAGAGAATGAGCGGGCGTCCCTTGATCGGAGCTCCTAATACTGGAAAATGAAGCAGATATGTCTTGATGCTTTGGAATGCGTTCTGACATGCTTGGTCCCATTCAAAAGGAACTCATTTCTTAAAAGCCTGGAATATGGCTTGCAGCGTCCTGAGAGGTTTGAAATGAAACGTCTGATATATGCGAGGCGACCGCAGATGCCCTTCAACTCACGCGTCTTTCTTTCTAGGCAGGGGCATTTCAAATATTGCCCTGATCTTCACAGGATCAGTCTCAATTCCGGGCTACGAATCCGAGAAATTTTCAGGATGTAACGCCAAAAATGACGTATATAAAGAGAGGAATGACTTCTCTCTTTTCTAACTGAGTTCCGCACCAGGACTCAAACCATACCTCGAGGAGAGGGTAGCTGAAAGAGCGCTTCTCCGAGAGACATGGTTCGAAAGGGTGCATCCCATTTCTTTCTTGGTTGGACCAACCCAACCGGCGATTTCCGACAAGTCTTTCTGAATTTGGAGAGCAAGAAGCGGAACTAAAATCAAGCTTTCTTTATTTATATTTATATTTATGAAACGGATATTTTTTTTTGATGAAGCTTCTCTGAACTCCTCTGAGAGTGCTAGTCAATCCACCACAACTATTACCTATTATAGTCTTCAATCGTCCGCTACTCAGGGTTCTTCTGATGGCATTTATGAAGATCATCCTGGTCTTAACCCTTCCAGTGAACGTATCGTCGAGCTCCAATCGGATATCCACGAGAAATTGAGGGAGTTCATGATTAACCGGAGTTCTGAGGATGTTATGGCTGCGGCCGAAGCTTTACATGGGGAAAGCAACGATATACCCTTTCTGGAGTCCCTGTTGAATGATTTAACCCTAAAAGGAGTACTAGGTGAAGCCTTTTCAGATGCTCTGTCTCTAGCGGGGCTGGTCCCCAGTCCACTTGATCAATTTTCCATTCACCCATTCATTCTGATGAAGATAGGCAACTTTGATTTCTCATTCACAAATCCATCCTTGTCTATGCTGCTCACTCTCGCTTTGGTCCTACTTCTTCTTTCTTTTGTGACGAAAAAGGGAGGGGGAAAGTCAGTGCCAAATGCTTGGCAATCCTTGGTAGAGCTTATTCATGATTTCGTGCCGAACCCGGTAAACGAACAAATAGGTGGTCTTTCAGGAAATGTGAAACAAAAGTTTTCCCCTTGCATCTCGGTCACTTTTACTTTTTTGTTATTTCGTAATCCCCAGGGTATGATACCCTTTAGCTTCACAGTGACAAGTCATTTTCTCATTACTTTGGCTCTCTCATTTTCTATTTTTATAGGCATTACGATCGTTGGATTTCAAAGACATGGGCTTCATTTTTTGAGCTTCTCATTACCCGCAGGAGTCCCACTGCCGTTAGCACCTTTTTTAGTACTCCTTGAGCTAATCCCTCATTGTTTTCGTGCATTAAGCTCAGGAATCACTAGATCGCGTGTTTAATATGATGGCCGGTCATAGTTTAGTAAAGATTTTAAGTGGGTCTGCTTGGACTATGCTATTTATGAAAAATCTTTTTTATTTCATAGGAGATCCTGGTCCTTTATTTATAGTTCTAGCATTAACCGGTCCGGAATTAGGTGTAGCTATATCACAAGCTCATGTTTCTACGATCTCAATCTGTATTTACTTGAATGATGCTACAAATCTCCATCAAAAAAATTTCATAATTGAATAAAAACGAGGAGCCGAAGATGAACGGGGCTAAGCGATCTGCCGAAGCTGCTGCTAGTACCTGTTTCCCTATTCCCGTCGTTGTTGCTGTTTGCTTTTGCTAGGAAGATAAAGCTTTGAAAGAACTGATCTTTCAAAGAAGAGCATTTCCTCCTCGGCAAGTGGAGTTACCTCTTCCAGTTACCGGTACCTCTGTCCTTTCTTCTTTTAGCTATCTCAACTCTTCGAGTCGAGTTAGCTCTGCTAGTACTTCCACTCTTCGAGTTTCCGGTACCTGTTTTAGTACCTCTCCTCTTCGAGTCGAGCTACTTCTCTTCTTCGAGTCGAGTTCTAGTTGCTAT
This sequence comes from Chamaelirium japonicum, assembly GCA_947650365.1. NCBI lineage: Eukaryota > Viridiplantae > Streptophyta > Magnoliopsida > Liliales > Melanthiaceae > Chamaelirium > Chamaelirium japonicum. The sequence goes on from CANTAL010001818.1 coordinate 5,682, forward strand.
AAGCAAATTTTCCTATTGAGTTGTGAGTTCGTTCCAGTGGACTATAGAAGCATGCATAGCTGTGCCTTATGAGGGACCCTATTATGGGCTTCTTAGTTGCTTTGCTTATGCCAGCTAGCTTTTGTAGGCTTGGTTGCTTCTTTCGGCTTGTACGCTCTGTCATAGGCTTGCTTCCTTCCGGCTTGTAGGCTTGTTAGCTTCGCAACCTCTGCTCTGGAAGCAGCTTGCTTATGCCTATGTCAGCGGGTTAGGAAGGTGGGTAAAGGTTTAACGAGCCTGACGGTCAGTCAATCACTCGTCTAGGGCAATCAACTCCTTCCTCGCGGTCAGGAAGAAAAACCTCGTCGGCAATCCCAATCACTTGCTGAGACAAGCTCTCCTCCTCTTTCTGCACTGCTTCCGGTTGATGGCTATTATGCCTCTTCCTGCTCCTTTGACTTCTTCGACTCGTCTTCCAGCTCAAACTCAAACTCATAAGCCAAGACTCCTATTCCGAGTAGTGTTGTTTATAGTCCTTTGCTCTTTACAAACCCCTGACTCGTTCATTCACTCGCTTGGATTCAGTCTCGTTCGGTTGTTGATTAGTTCATCGGTAGTTGGTTAGATAGTCGTGGTTGGGTTATTCACTTGGAGTTGCTTGGTCACTTCCTGGCATTATTCCGCCTTCTCGGGTGTTGGGTAGTTGCTCGGGTGGTGTATTGTATTGTGGTTGGTTGCATCAGTTGATTCACTCGTTCCTCAGCATTCGTCGATTGGTGGCGTGGGAAAGGGGCATTAGATCACGGGCTGTCGAAGCTTTTCTTAGCCTTATTAACCTGTCTTTCCTCCAGACTCATCGGTAGGGTGATGCTAAACTCTATTATTCAGGTTGATACTATTACATAGGCTTGGGGCTCCCATGCTTTCTCACGGGTATCTTTCAGTTTGTTGGCTCCTTCATCTTCCCTTTCACCACGCACCTGCCTTTTCTTCTTTTGCAGTTCTCCTTCCTTGGACATTCTGTTCATCCGACCACCGCTCTTCCTCGTTAACTCACGGATGGAATATCATACAACATAAAAAACCCGGCTCGTTACTACTACTTGAACCTTCCCTACCCGAGACACAACCAGACTTGCGTAGGAGCATCGACTGGTCGGGGCTAATCCGCCGCCAAGTGTGTGACAGGCCATGTTTATCACCGGTTTGTCAGTTGTGGGAGTTTCCCGTTGAGTTGAGGCAAGCTTAGCCACCAGCCCCCTTCCAACTACATAGGAAACTCTTGCTTGGGGAAAACCTTTCCTTTAGGCAAGCCCTTTTTCTGTTAGTTGGCAGGGTGCTAAACCCCAGTTGTTGGAAACCAACCTCTATTCAGCCCGATCTTCATCCGATGTTGTTAAATAGTTGGTATGGAAAAGAGCTCCATCTGCTTCTCTTCTGGTTTATTTCCATCGACCTACCTATCGGCTTTATTAGTAGCCCTTCTAACTCGGAACTAGAGTCTAGGATCGGAAGAGGGTTTCAAATCTTTCTTCCTTCGCTTTCGCTTCTTCCCCTTACCTCCCCATAGATAGGGCCAAGGTTACTCTCCGAAGAATTCTTGTTAGGTTTATTCCTCTAGCACGCACCCCCTACCCTTTCAAACCTGTTTCCGAAAGAGCCGCCTTTTCGACAAGGAAAGGCAATGATGAACGCGGAATAAAGGGCCAGCCAGCCTCGGCCAATTTCGCTAGAACTGCGGGGGAAAGGACGATTCTCAGCTTGCGGACGATTCTGCGCATTAAGTCCTGAAAGACATTTCGAACCTTCTTATACGAGCGTAGCACTTCAAGTCTCAGCACCTCGTTGAAATAGATATCAAACCAATCCTATTATACCTATTATATACGATGAATGTGCAGCTAGGAGAGCCAAGATTCTTGACTTTCAGACTTCAGCGCTAACGCCCTTTGACAGCTACCGAGAAACTCTTTCCAAGCCTACTAGTTGATTGAATAAAAGTATTCACTCCCCGATTCCTTTAAGAGGAGGAATGCCAGTATTGATTCTCTGAACTTGAAGACTGAAGCTTACTACGACCGATGGGATTGGTACCGTACTGCCTTGTCCGCACCGACCGGAATGATTGAAGAATTGAATTGAACAAGGGCTAAACGCGCCTTCTTTACGTGCCTTACTTCCCTGACTGCGAGACTGACTTAGTTTCTTTTTTTCTTTCGTTAGTTAAATCTGTTAGAAATGTCCCTAGACATTGAATAAGGCCGTCCTTATCTGTTTGTGCTATGTATGGAGAAACTCTCTGTATTGATTTAGAAAAAGGTTGAACGGAGGGAATGGTGTCTAGTTGTGGCTTCTAGGGGAGGTCCCCGTATATCTCATTTGTTTTTCGCAGATGACCTCAGACTTTTTGCTAAAGCGACAAAGTCTCAAGCTAGAGTGATGCGCCATACATTGTGCGAGTTTTGTAACATTTCTGGTTAGTCTCAGTAAATCCCAGGTATTTGTGTCTCCGAATACCTCTCGAGATGTGGTAAATCAAGTTAATTGTAGGGATGCCTGTCACAAAGAACTTGGGGAAGTATCTTGGCGTGCCACTAATTCATGAAAGGGTTTCTCGGAGAACTTATGCAGATTTATTAGAGAAGTGCAAGGAAGACTCTCTGGTTGGAAAGCAAAATTGTTGAATATGGCGGGAAGGGAGACACTTATTCAATCTACAACATTTGCTCTGCCTATGTATACAATGCAAACTGCCCTCCTCCCTCAAATGTGATGAATTGGATAGGATGAATAGAAGGGGTTCTACGGATGAGAAAGGCAAAGTTCATCTTGTTGGTTGGCACCATATTACGAAAAGTGGATTAAGAGGTGGTTTGGGTATTCGAAGCGCAAGGAGATGCAAGATAGCCATGCTTGGAAAGTTGGACTGGGCATTGAACCATGGTAAGGAAAGGCTTTGGGTGATTTTCTTGATGGTGTATTTCCTTTGGTTAGACCTTATATAAGAAAGCTGGATCGAATCCTTTTACTCCAGATTATGAACACCCGATCGGATCTGTCAAGAACGAGCTGACGACTGCAGGGGAAGCGGCTGAGAAAAGTGGGCTCTGTTCAACTCTTCCACCAACCAGGGATCCTGATGCAGACCGAGAAGGACATTGCTGCAGTGACGCTTTGATCTCATTCTCTGACCCTGATGGCAACATCTCTACTTTGCGTACACGAGTCTGTGTAGTCCTTGCTTGGCTATTCATCGCCCTTCCCTACACTTCCACTTCACCACTTTCTCGTAAGTGATCATCGATAGAAAACAGGGGCGGTGGTTCCAGGTTAGAAACTGGAGGTAAGGTGAAACAGCCTTACTTAGCTCAGTGAAGTCTGAGCGCTCGTAAGGGCATGCCAAGAACCTATACTATGGCTCCATACCGGTGATGACCGGAGGAGCAGGCAAGAACCGAGCAGGACTCATAACTGCTTGGCCACTCTTTCCTGCTTTTCTCGGGTTATGAAAAGATAGCTTGCTTTTTCGGCTACAAGAAAAAAAAGCAAACCCTCTTTCCATACCGGGAGGAGAATAGGCAGGGAGTAAGGCCCCCTGTTCACGCGCGCCTGCGCGATAGTAGTATGCACGCACACGTGCGCGCGTCTTGAGTCTTCCTCTCCGTTCGTCTCTCCTTATCCAATTTCGGTCTCGATTAGTTCACAAGATTGAAGGCTTTCTCTGAGTCGATGGTTTTCCAAGAATGTTCAGCCGGGTATGTAAGCCTGATCTATTTGGCTCAGTGATCGCTCTACCTTGTCTCTATCTTTTTTTCCGGTATGCCGTTCCGCGAAGCTTTCGAGCGAGGAGCAAGAGAAAGTCAAAGAAGTTATAACATGAACATGCTTGTTGAATTGCTAAATGAAATCGAATTAGGTGCTCGAGGTCTGGAGGCTTTCAATTCTTCGGAAGTCAGACTGATTCAGCAGTCAATCTTGTCTGGCGCTTTCACTTTTTATAAACTAGAGATATTTACATTTGACAAGCGTGAGATGCCGAAGGCACTTTTCGTATATATTGCCCCCTGTCCGGATGACGAGAACCTTTTTTGCACACTAATGCCTACGCCCAAGGATGCTCTTGTGCTAGGAGCACTTTCCAGGGTGATAAAGAATTTCTTCTTGAAAAAAGGTCTCTTTTTGGCTAATTCGTTTGCTTGCCAGGGGGAAAACGAAGAGTTCGAAAGATTTCTCAATCATGTTTCCAACTGGAGGGAGGTCGATCGTATCCTCCAATTCTACTTTTCCACCGAGATTCTTAGTCTATCAAGGGAATCCTTAGTGAAAAGGCTACGGCCCGTCCTCAACAATAGTGTCATTCTGAGTCTAGTTGCCTCTTTCATGGAGCTTCCTATTATGCTCGACACAGGGGAGGAGTGGAGAAGTCCTACGGGCTTGCCATTAATAGTACCCATATCGACTTCTCTGTTGAACTTCCATTTAACATCAATCGACCGGGAGATCCACAATAGGTTTTCAAAACTGGCATTCGCCCAATATGGTACCGAGCTACTCATTGGCTTTCCTATTCACTCGAACAAGGAATTGGGGCAGATCGAAAGACGAAAGACACTTGAGAGCTTAGGCGTGGCTTTCAAAGTCACAACCGTCGTCAGGGGAGGGAATAGCGTGACCCTATGTAGGCAAAAAAGTCTTTCAGTCAGTCAAGGGGGTTCCGGTTCCGTTGTAATTAGGGAGGGAAATTTCATACTCATCCTCATACATAGAGGATCAGCGCGATGTACGCACAAGGTAGCCGTAGGGGCGGCTGGATTGAATCCTGCTAACAACTAACAAAAGAAAGAAGGGATAAGCTCAACCCTTTCACCGGCCTTAGAAGCTAAAGTATCCAATTGGGGGGGGGTAGAACTCTCAGCGGGATAGAAAGACGGGTTTCCTGTAGTGCTCTAGAGAAGAGGGGTTCCCTGCCTTAGGGAAAGAAAGGTTGCGGGCTAACAAAGACAGTGAGGCTTCCAAGCATCTCGCTAACTATCGAACCTAACTCGCTACGTCCTCGAGGAGTAGTCCGTCCTCCTTTGACGAGGTGCACTCCCTACGTCCTTTCGATCTCCGCTTCTTGCTTCCATAGGCCCCTATTGACTAACGAATAGAAGTTCGTCTTGCTTTCCCTGGTCGAATAAACATTGTATTTGCTCCTCCTTTTTAGTTGATATGGGACCCTGAACTTATCCCGATGGACGGCACTTCGGGAGCCCTCATTCATTGTGGATGCTAGGAGGTGTGAACGGTTGAAAAAGGCGACCTGTGTACACAGCCTGAACCAGAACTCGATCCTTGGATTTATGATCTGACACTATAGGCATGCTCACCATACTTTATGAAAGGCCAGAGCGTGTGAGGAAGATAGTAATGCTAGGCGTGCAGACGACGACTACTCACTTCTCTTGTGAAGTCTTGAATTCTGATCAGACTGAAGAAGATAGGGCATGAACTATTCGATCAATTAGGCAAGTTCCCGAGCTCGCCCTACCCTAATAAAGAAGAATGTGAGGACGGAACCGAGACATAGTCTGTTGAAGTCTGGCACCACGGTTGAAGGTTGACATCACGGTGAACAGCAAAGACGCATTGTGTCCACTCCACTTGATTCAGTTCAACGGACGGGTACATAGAAAACTGAAAGCAAGATTTTTCAGGCAGAGCGAGGGTCCCTATTCTCTTCTCTCTTCATTTCAAACCGCTTTACCCAAGTCAATCTGATATTGGCGCTTAGATGGGAAGAACCAGATGATGGAAACGCTAGCAAGCAGACGAATGGCTCGGCAATGAACGGGCTTGAGTTGACTCGATGAGATACTGCACTGAGCTAGCGATCAGACTGGATTCTTTTGCTCCTTCCCCGAAAGGGAAAAGGCGAATCGAAGCCCTCTTTGACTCTTTCGACATGGCCTATTGATGTCATGCTGACTCCAAGCCTGAAGTCTCCTTTTTTGGCCAACTATTCTGTACAGACCAATTTACACACTCCCCTCGAAAGAAAGACTAAGGAAGTCTCATCTCAAAGGTCCAGTGCTGATCCTTTTTCATAGTCTTGTATTTCAAAGACCTAATAATCCACTGATTCAGCATAGATGGGACATGAGAAAAGCTTTGCTCGAAGAGTAGAAAGTGAACCCGATCTACTTGCTCCCGAAACGATAGTCATTTTTATGCTCTGCAGCTCATTCTGTCCCGTAGAGTTTTTCACTTCTTTCGTTTGATGAATTTCTTTCATCTTTATTAGCAATCCCTTAGTGATGATGCGCTCACAAGCCATATATTCTCCTGTTGAAGTGGCATAATAGGGTTTTGTTCAACAAGTCAGACAAAAATCCTTAGAGGTGGACCGAGAAGGACGATCTCGCTTTTCACCTCTTTTTCCAGATCCTCGCCCCTACATAATGAAAGGATGCTGGAAGTCAAGATGCAACCATTTATCTTGGGGTGGGCACGAATACTAGCTCTTTTTTTTTAGTCCTGGACCTTTTGCATTGAAAAATAGCGTGCTTATTTGGCTATTGCTTTTTTTTGGCCTTCCACATTGAAGGGTGAGTGGTCTACCTTTAGGTGCCTGTGAAGTCTAGTCCTTTCACTTATTATACTTATTATACTTATAGAATTCTTGAAATAAAATAGATATGTATTTGCTTGGTCATTCAAGGATATGCCCGGAATCAACCCTGAGCATGCGTGCCACAAGCTTAACATTAAGGAGGGGGTGACCCCATTCAAACAAAGGCTCAAACGAATAAACCTAGCTAAGTCTGCTGCAGTAAAAGAGGAAATAGAAAAACTGAAGGATGCAGGGTTTATCAAGGAGATAGAGTGCTCAAAATGGCTAGCCAATATAAATATAGTTGTTGTACCAAAAAAGAATGGAAAGATTAGGGTCTGTATAGATTTTACAGACTTGAACAAAGCCTGCCCAAAGGACACTTTCCTCTTCCGAGGATTTACCTCTTAGTCGATTCTACGGCGGGATGTCAGATGAGTTGTTGTCTTTCATGGACGGTTGTTCCGGATATAACCAGATCCCAATGTTTAAGGATGACCAGGAAAAAACGGCATTCGTGACTGAGCAAGGGATTTCTTGCTACAAAAGCTAATGCCATTCGGGCTGAAGAATGCGGGTGCGACTTACCAAAGACTGGTGACGAAAATGTTTGAGAAGCAGATTGGGAGGAATGTGGAGGTACGTGGACGATTTGCTAGTCAAAAGTTTACTGAAGGAAACCCATATGGTCGACCTGGATGGAACATTCAAAACGCTGAGAGAATACACATGAGGTTGAATCCGACGATGGGGTGACTTCAGGTCATCTGGTGACGAGAAGAGGGATAGAAGCGAATCCCAATCAGATCAGGGCTATCCTGGAAATGGCATCACCGAAGTCACAGAAGGAGGTGCAGAAACGGACTCGGAGAATTGCGGCCCTGAATAGATTCATTTCCAGATCTTCTGACAGATGCAAGTCTCTGTTTCAGAAATGGAAGGAGAAAGCAAAACAGAGGTGGGATGAAGAATGTGAACGATCTTTTTTTTTTGCTCTTAAAAGAGTCTTTGTGCTCTCCCCCGATTCTGTCTAAACCGTCAGATGGTGGGGATATACCTTGCTATTTCTGCTACTGCTATTAGCGCGGTACTGATTAGAGAGGAAAAGAAAGTGGAGAAACCGGTTTACTTCGTTATCAGAACACTCAAGGATGTGGAAACAAGGTACTCACAGCTGGAGAAAGCCGCGCTTGCTCTGTTGCATGCATCGAGGCGTCTGCGGCCTTACTTTTTGGCACATCCGATAAAAGTAATAACCGGTATCCTTTGAAGGATATACTTTTCAACCCCAACAGAGCTGGTAGATTGAGCAAATGGGGGATAGAGTTGGAACAGTTTGGAATAGAAGTAGTGCCGCAGACCGCGGTTAAAGGTCAAGCGATGACCGATTTCTTGTGTGATTTTCCAGTTCAGGGTGTTAGAGATTTGGAAGATGAGAGCCTACCCCCGACAGAAGTGGTCTCAGAAAACCCATACCTGTGGACGATGACTACAGGATGGAGGTTGTTTACTGATGGGTCCTCCAACGCAAGAGGAGCTGGAGCATGGGTAGTGCTGGTAACGTCGAAGAAGACTATGATAGAAAAGTAAATCAGATGGAATTTTCTACCCTCAAACAATGAGGCAGAATACGAAGCATTACTGGCGGGATTAGATATGGCACTAGTTCTGGAGGTTGAAGACCTGGTGGTATTCAGTGATTCGCAACTAATTGTAAGCCAGATAAACAAAGTTTATGAGGCGAAAGATGACAGAATGGATGCATATCTGGCATACGTGGAGGAGCAAATATCCAGATTTTGAACTATAAAGGTCCTACGATTACCTAGGACGGAGAATAAGCACGCGGATGCGTTAGCTTCAGTTGCTTCACTAATGGGAGGAGAAGAGCCGGGACATTGAGGGGGAAGATCTGGGAGTGATGGAGGAGGTACGTGCCAGGAGGATAAAAAATGCTCATTGCCAGAAACAATCTCAAGTTCAGAGAGACTGGGAGGATCCACAGGGGGCTGGATCTCTGCTTCTGACCCGGACTTTGGTAGTGGGGACAAGGGCATTTCTGAAACCCTCATTTCCGTGTTCGTGGTGGGGACACCTGAAAAAGAAATCAAAGATTTGGACCCAGAGCAAATGGAACAGGATTTCAATCCAGGAAGAATGAGGGTTACGGGAGATACCTGGTGATGGGGGAGAAACAAGAGCAGTGGTGGATAACGTAGATTTCCGCTTTTTCCCAGGTGGAGGAGGGATACAGGCGATGGAACCAGAGTTGGAAGCAATAGGCGACCTACTTCTTTTTCCCGTCGACGGGGAGGAAACCCTGAGTTTGACCTTCATTGAACCCTTCTCTTTTTCTTCCTCCATCTTCATTCTCTTCTTAGCCTTGATGGCCCTATCTCTCTTGAGGGTGAGAACAGCCATGGGCGTCCTAGAATGATGTGACCCGCATCCAGGGGTATGACGTCACACCAAATCTTATATTTATATGATTAGAACTGAACAGGGATAAGACACTTTTCAGTGACTGGGATGGCGGTCGCGTCTACCCAAGATATCTTGTAAGGGTTGGGATGCGGTACTGGCTTTAACCCTAGCTTGGACACAGTACTAGTGGAGACTGCGTTGATGCAACTCCCACTATCTATTAAAACCTTGCAGGGTATCTCTCCACATTTGATGTATGTGTGGAAGATGGAGTTCCTTCGCCAGTCATCATCCTTCTTAGGTTGTGTTATGGCACACCTGACGACCATCAGGGAAGGGTTGATTTCCTGGGGTTTTGAATGATTCCCAGACGCTCTTCAGGATCTTCAACGTCATCCACCTCAAAATAAGGCATGTATTCTTCCTCCTCAAAGTCTCCAAAGCCATCGTCTTCATCCTCCTGAATGACGAGGTTGGGAGGCTTCGTGGGACATTGGGCTGCAAAGTGGCCAAATCCCTGACAACGGTAACATTGCTCACGGGGACCTCGGGGGTTGTCAGTGGCGACACCTTTCCCTTTAGGATCTTTCTGGAGTTGAGGGTTTGGATTCTGTGGTCGGGCATTAGGAACAGGTCGGCTGGAAGATTCTCGAGGTTCGGGTCGCCTATAGGGTGTTATGTGGCTTAAAGAAGCCTTCCAAAAGGATCGGCTTCAATTGAGTGCCTGCGAAGGTTCTACTTGAAATGGGTACCAGCTATCTCCTCTGGATGCTAATTCAAAGTGCTTTATACTCCGCTCCTAGTTAGGACTATATTTCATTTCCCACCTGCGCTAAAGAAGAATCGGTTGACGGTTTCGTACCTCACTCAAACAGCTGCTAAAATAGAAACATATTCTATTAAGTAGGTTTTGCTCAGTAAGTGCCCCCTCGGTTAGCGATTAGTAAATGTGTCAGGCCAGGGGTAGGGAAATACGAAATTCTATAGAAAGCAAGCTAAGTCCTCCCCTTTGTTGTTGGTTGAGATCTTTTGAGAGCCAAGATCTCTTCACTTGCTTGAAAGAAGCGTAACTTGGGATTGACTACTTATAGGGTAGGGGCTAGGGGAATGAAACCCCGTTGTGTGTGCGCGAACCAGCGCCCTTTTATTTTGACAACTGCGAATTGGTTGTTTTAAACAAATACGACTTCGTCCCGGTATGACAATATTCCGCTCCAGTTTCAGAATCGAAATGCTACTCAAAATATACACTTTCGTGCCGAGCAGTTCAGTTCCCCTGTAATAGGTTCTAAGGGCATTTATCCTTCCGGGGCAAGGAAACCCATAGGTAGTCTCTGGTGCGGGAGCTTCTCTCCCTCTTTTCTGATACATAGATTGTGATAAGCGCATAGTCGGGTAAGAGGAGTGGGGGCCTAAACCTTTGTACGTGAGCTCTTCATCTCATTGATTTTGGGTACCTCAACTCAAGTCGGAAGGCCCTTGTTAACTTCCGTTCATTTTATCCTTCAAAATCTTCTGGTTAATGGGGCACCCGGCCCCTGCCATAGCTGATCGTGGACAGATCCAGTTCCTTTAAAGCACCTAGGGAAAGGGTATCTTTAGGGCCCTCCTTCTTTAAGTTTAAGAGAGGGGGCAGACAAACAGGGCAGCTCCCACGAGAGCGGCAACACATAAAGTCGGCCAGGGCTGCCTGTCTCCAAAAGAGGTGTCTGCCCACTGAACTCTTATCCGCGGTTCGCCCTGGATATGATGAGGACCGCTCGCTACCGTGAGGATTGGAAGGATTTGCCTACGGATCGAGAAGGTCAATCAATAGAAGAGAATCTAGTTGCTTAGCACAGCTGGTCCGGAGGGTAGAGCACTTTCGGTTAGAAAACAGACAGGAGCTAACCCGGTTCCACATCTTCATTACCTTAATCAGTCATATCTTAGTCGTCTCACGAGTCAAGCTCTTTCATAAATGAAAAAATTCGAATATTTGTGAGCTGTCCAAGGCCCTTACCTTTGTTTGGAGTGGCTCGGAGCTCAGCTGCTACCTCAGATGGGCGTCTGAAGAGTGTAGGTGTGGTACGCCTTATGGTACCCGCTCTGAATCCGGAATGGAACGTTGACTCGGGACAGACGCGGACAGCTGGACGGCTTCAGGAGGACTTCATGGCAGAGGGGGGGCTACAAAATAGAATGAGACGAATAGGAAGACAGATACGACGAATCAAAATATAGTGCAATAAGGGCTATCGCTGCTTTCACTTTCCGACCTGGAAAGTTCTCATCTATCGTCATCTTACCTAGGTCTTGTAGTTAGCAACTGGCTACTACTTTCTCACTTTTGAAGGCCCAGTTGAAGGGTACTCTCTATTGATAGGTTTCTACGTGGCAAAAGAGGATCTATTTTAGACGGCCCAACGTTAGAGAGCAAGTTGAGGTCCTCTCCCTGATAGATATTAATGTAATTCATTGCCATAATTGTTCTCAATCTCGAAGGCGTTAGTGACATGATGCCTCGCCAATGAAGTGGACCACACTGAGACTTATAGAAGGACTTCAAAGAAGATATAAGTAGGCGTACCATCAAATGCTGCTGAGCTTTCTGAGTAAAGGTGGGACTCCTCACACGAATGGTTAAGTGGCATCACTTCGGGCCCCTTACAACCACTTGATCCTGATCTACAACCGAAGATTGCTCTGCAGAAGAAGGCGGTGAGGACGAAGGGACGGTGAGGGCTGGTCGTTGCGGTGAACTTGTGGATTGGTGGATCCGGGGTTGCAAAGGAGAAAGACAAGTCCACTCCTATCCCGGAGGAGGTGGTTACCTCCGGTATTACCACCAATGTGAGAGATATCCCATATCGATTGAATACCAGATGAGTCCAAAAGAACATGAATAACTTCACCGGCAAGTTACCAAATTCTTAAAGAAAGGTCTAATTCGAGAAAGTATGAGCCCTTGCGCGGTTCGATGGAAGACTATCTTCCCAACGGTGTGTGAATAATCCCCCGGGCTTGTTGAGGATCGGTTTCCCCTCTAAGGGACGTCCCACTTCATCCATGTAGCTCAACTACTAGTAGGTGGGCCAAGCCCAGCCAAAGGGATGATGACCTACTTAAAGTAGGCCGACTTACCAAAAGGGGAAGGAGGGAGTGTATTTATGTCAGAGGTTGCTGCAGCTCTCGAAAAGAGGTATGGCTTAGCTTCTTATGAATAATCCGCTTATCTATGATACACCTAAATCTAAATAGAAATATAATATTAAGGCAAGCAATGGCACGAGCAGAGGGGCGTTAGCCACAGCTTGACCATATCTTACCTGGCTCCCAAAGCGTATGAAATACTTGACTTGTCTCGCCTCATTCTGCGAAACAAAAGTAGTAGTTCCCTACTTTCTTGCGTAAGAAGAACATAAAGTGGAGTTACCACTTTCACAATCTGATAGGCAAAATTTCTTTACTTTTGACTGAGGGCTTAGGGAATCAGGCCTTCCACCTATGGATCCTATTTTGAATACTGATCGCTCACCCGCATGCATATTCATTTCATTCATATTCAAAAATAGTTAAGGACAGATGGAAGCCCTAACAACTTCTTTCTAAATATAGTTCTTGATCTACACCCCGACCGAGCAGCCTAGGGGAGGAACTACTCGCAAAGATGATGAAGGCGCAGAAGCCAAAGTTGAAGACGTTGAGGTCGAGGCCAGTGCCAAAGTTTATGTTAGAGCCTGGGGCTGGTGTCTAGCTTGACGTGAGGTAGGCCAGATAGAGAAAGAACTATAGAGAAAGAGGACTTGGTATCTTCATTACGACCTTCATTATGGAATGCAGTGCAGGACGAATAAGGCAAAGGAAGTCTCCTGACAAAGATAGAGTCACTGTCCCTCCCACGAACGGAATATGGCTATCTTAAAAGAAGATTATTAAGGAAAGCGCTCTTTCACTTATTCTCCCCGGCCCTTGTACTGTGAGACAGCCTCTCTCTTCTCGCAGCGACCTATCAGAGTTGAACTGATTTGTGAAAACGAAGACAACGCCCACCCCTTTGCCAAAAGGAAGTCGCAACGCCCCTACCTTTTTATAGAAATGCATCTATCTGCGGACAGAAGCGGATGTCAGCCGGGTGTAACGGGACGGGTCAGTCCCCGAACAACCTATTCGTTCTCCACCACCCATCCATGGATCAAGTCCACGCCCCCGTGATGGGATGGTAGAAAACGAAGCCGAGGATCTTTTCGTTCGTCTTTGAAAGAAAGTGGGTCTTCAAGTTGAAGACTGAAGAGAATAGCTCACGACCAAGGTACAAAGCGAGGTTGGTTGTGAAAGGCTTTAGTCAAAAGAAAGGGCATCGACTTTGATGAAATCTTCTCACCCGTATGGATGAGCCCCTTCAAACTCATAGGCTAGCTCAAAACGTCGAGGTGATAGCTTGAGGCTTAGGCTTAGCCCTCCTAATCTGACTGAGTTGTATGTAGGATAAGCGGGAAGGCTCAATAGAACGGGATCCTCACGTCCACAATGGAGCTTCGCCTTGACTACAAAGTAAAGTTTAGGGTGCTTCACTCACGCGGCTTTGCTAGATGGATGCAGAATAGTTGGATGGAGTCTCGCTCAGTCAATTAGTGACGCCTCCCTTCCGAGTCAGATTTTTTCCGGAATTGTTTCTTGTCAAGTGCAAATGGAGATTCAAAAATGGTTGGAACTAATTGAACACGACGTTTTTTGGGGAGTCGGCATCCATTATGTGGAAGTTGGGTCACATCGTGGATGTACATAATTGGAGATTGATCTCCTACTCCTTCACCTCGAAAACCTTCTCTCCAGCTCAAGATCACTTTCTTCTTTTTCCTGAAAGAAGTAGATCCTTTCACTTTCATGACAACTGACTTCAAACCCATCTTTCTGGCGGATCGCCCGACATGTTCCGCAGTTGCTTCAGCAGCATACCGAGAAAGACGAGACCGCCCTTTTCTTTCCTCCAAACAACCTGCGGAGGCCCCAGTCTTCTTATTCCCCCTAGCATCTGTCACGGTCACAAAGGTCTTATTTTTGATCAGTAAGACATGGACAAAATCTCTGTTCCGTGAACATTGCTCATCTTCCTCCGAGATGCTCTGTACGAAGTTCATGGATTTGAAACTGCCCGCACCCGCAAGCCCAAGCCTATCAGTCTCGGCCGTTGTTTTTTCCTGGGGCATCCTATGTGAAAAGTGTTTAGAAAGCATTTGCTCTTCGTAGCGCTCTCACTCATCAGTCGCTTCTGACATTCATTCCATTTTGCTTTTCTTCGTTACTTGACTGAGCATAGCGGGCTCCGCGCCCTGGCTTGACTTCCTAAAGCCTACTACTAATAAGGGCGGGGAGTGCCGCCCGGGCTGGGAAGTGTGGTCCGGGAGCAGGAGGAGCATCACTTCCTTTGTTGTTCCTTGACTCACTCCCTGCATATCTCGTTTCGGGGCCTCCTGATCGAGGTCACGAAGTTGCAGTCTCGTTGGTTCTTTCAGTCGGTACCGCGCTTTTCCGCTGAGTGAAGGGACCGGGGCCCTCCATGGTTCAATCCTTCCTTCTTCAACTGAGCTATGTCAAGCACTTTCGTCTTATGGCCCATCTTACTTTATTTTAGCGCTTTATAGCTTCCAACACGCGATCTAGTGTTTTCTATTACCTATGCGCCCATCCTCCATCTGTGCCCGCCGTCGCCCTAGCTCTAGATGTTTTCTTTCTCTAAGGCGCTGTCTGATATGGTAGGATAGATTATAATGTATTAGATGGTAGCTGTCTTCTTTCTCCTGTATCCCATTAGCATCCACCCTCCAATAGGAGTAGCATCTTGTGTTGGCAGTTATCTACCGATTGTTGCTCACTCATCGTTGACTCAACATCACTTTACGAAATTCCTAATTCCTCTGTCCCCTCTCGCGTCTAACTCTAGTGTATAGTGTCTAGTCTGTCTAAGATTGTCTGCTAGTCTATCTTAAGATAGTCTGCTTTATGATTCGGGACTACTTCTTGCTCTGTGGAAAGCCTTTCCTCTGGTATAGAGAGCCCCAAATCTTCTGTGCCATTCGTGTAATAGAGACCCTCTGGAAGGGCTGCTGTATAGAGAATGAGCGGGCGTCCCTTGATCGGAGCTCCTAATACTGGAAAATGAAGCAGATATGTCTTGATGCTTTGGAATGCGTTCTGACATGCTTGGTCCCATTCAAAAGGAACTCATTTCTTAAAAAGCCTGGAATATGGCTTGCAGCGTCCTGAGAGGTTTGAAATGAAACGTCTGATATATGCGAGGCGACCGCAGATGCCCTTCAACTCACGCGTCTTTCTTTCTAGGCAGGGGCATTTCAAATATTGCCCTGATCTTCACAGGATCAGTCTCAATTCCGGGCTACGAATCCGAGAAATTTTCAGGATGTAACGCCAAAAATGACGTATATAAAGAGAGGAATGACTTCTCTCTTTTCTAACTGAGTTCCGCACCAGGACTCAAACCATACCTCGAGGAGAGGGTAGCTGAAAGAGCGCTTCTCCGAGAGACATGGTTCGAAAGGGTGCATCCCATTTCTTTCTTGGTTGGACCAACCCAACCGGCGATTTCCGACAAGTCTTTCTGAATTTGGAGAGCAAGAAGCGGAACTAAAATCAAGCTTTCTTTATTTATATTTATATTTATGGATAACCAATCCATTTTCAAATATAGTTGGGAGACTTTCCCCAAGAAATGGGTACATAAAATGGAAAGATCGGAACATGGGAATAGATCTTATACCAATACTGACTACCCATTTCCATTGTTGTGCTTTCTAAAATGGCATACCTATACAAGGGTTCAAGTTTCGATCGATATTTGCGGAGTTGATCATCCCTCTCGAAAACTAAGATTTGAAGTTGTCCATAATTTACTGAGTACTCGGTATAACTCACGCATTCGTGTACAAACAAGTGCAGACGAAGTAACACGAATATCTCCGGTAGTCAGTCCATTTCCATCAGCCGGCCGGTGGGAGCGAGAAGTATGGGATATGTCTGGTGTTTCTTCCATCAATCATCCGGATTTACGCCGTATATCAACAGATCATGGTTTCGAGGGTCATCCATTACGAAAAGACTTTCCTCTGAGTGGATATTTGGAAGTACGCTATGATGATCCAGAGAAACGTGTGGTTTCTGAACCCATTGAGATGACCCAAGAATTTCGCTATTTTGATTCTGCTAGTCCTTGGGAACAGCGTAGCGACGGATAATTCTTCATCAAGATCAAGATAGGTCTAGTCCAGGGGACAAATCAATAGGAAATGCTATTTGCTTATTAAGAAGAAGAACTTCTATGAAATGAAAGAGTTTCCACGGGCGTCGGATATCATTGAAAAAAAAAGGAATAAGTGTTATCGAACTTTTTCTTTCCATTCTTCCTAGTATGGAAGAAGTCAAGAAAAAGTACTGCGTCTCGATCTATACGAGGGTTTTATTTTCTTTCGGTTTCATTGATAGCAGAAGAGTACGCTAGCTAGCAAGCGGAGCCTGAACCCTGAAACTATTGCCTACGCTTGCTGCTCGCTCAGTGTCAGTAGAAGGGAAGAAAAGATGGTCACTCCTTTGCTTTGTAGGAACATGGCTCGCCTTACGACTGTTGCACTTCACTCGCAGCTCGCTGGCTCGTTCATTCACTTGCTCATGAACTCGCTGCTTCGCCAGAAGCGACTAGTCGCCTCCTTTCCTCCGCCGAAAGATGCTTAGCCAGAAGCGACGAAGGAGGGGAGCTGGGGAAGGCCGACGATGGCAATGAGGGGGAAGCTGTCGTAGAAGCTTTGCCCCTTGCTTTACAGAAATGGTTAT
>CANTAL010001818.1:27500-43026 GCA_947650365.1 Chamaelirium japonicum
ACCCTTCGCTCCGAGGGACCGTAGAACGGAAAGCGCCTTCTAAACAACTCGGCAGAAGGGAAGGGGCCTATGTATTTGCATGACCCCTGCAGATTTGTGACCCTACCTACACCCGGAGCCAATCCCCTAGCGGTCCTGCCACCACGCCGCAGAACGGGAGCTCGTGTGGAACCTTGGATTTCTGGCGTCACAGCGGTGGAACGTCACAAAATATTACGGCCGCGTACGTAACATAGGGGCCTACGCTACGGGGAACTCGGCCAAAATATGGACACCCGAAGGGCAGGGCCCGGCACGCACAATCCTATCCTATCCTATCCGAGCCCGTCATTGCACTTCGGACAGCCGTCCCTAGCATCATAAGGAGCACCTCCCTTTCGAGGTACCCAAATCAAAAGAAAATGGTACGGTCTTTCTTTGTGTTGTTGGTTGGTCTTTCTCAACGTGGTGTATAGCACGAAAAACCATTCTTTACAAGATAGGGCCTGAAAGAAGAGAATAAATCCTTTCTTCTTTGATTTCGGTCAAAATATCCTCCAGAATCACAAGTGGAACGCTAAGCAAGGGTGGGGAGGCTGCGAGCGGAGCGTCGAACAGAAAGAAAGAAGCAAGCAGGGGAGAGTCAACGTGTTGCCGTAGCGCGCCGGAGAGCAAGCGTAGGCAACCCTAGTTTAAATAAGGCTACTATAGTAGCTAGCTAGCGTTTTTAAGCAAGAAGCAAGGGCCGAGCTGCGCGAAAGAAGAAGCAACTATGAGCGCCAACGCGCTCAAGCCCTTGCTATTAGCGCATCCGTTTTGAATTGAAGGTTGACTAATAAAGGGCGCGTTAGCCTTACTATAACTATAACTATAACTATAACTATAACTATAACTATAACTATAACTATAGATGGGGTTTCTTGCAGCTATTGCGAAAGACCGCTGACCCTGACGACTAATTTGCAGTTTTGGTTCGTTATCTATCTCACGCCTCAGCCAGTATGTTCTTCAACAGCATTTTGATCATGCCTAAGCATTTACTCCCCTCGGTAGTCAAACAAAGCTGTAACTGAAGTCCATGCACAACGAGATCACTCAGTTGGAAGGACACACAAAGTTAACGACCGAGAAGGAACAAAAAGCACTGCTTTGAACAAACTTCCTGTAACCCAGGGCTATATTACTTGGACACAGGTCCCACTCAAATCCTTCATCATGCTGCTGGAGCTAAAGAAAAGAGTGATCAGTCTTGGAGTCTATGGCACAAGCGTTTTGGTCATGTCAACTATCAAAGGATGAAGCTTGAATAGTGGGGGCCGCATCAGGTCTCATTCCTCTTTCGTCTATGTCCGTCACTCAAGAGTCACATGGGTGTGTTACATTTAAGTTATATTAAAATGTGAAACTTCCTTTTTCCATTAGTCAAACTCGGTGCACGGCACCCTTTCATATGAGGAATACTGATGTGTGGGGGCCTGCACCAGTTGCTTCTGATTCTGGCTCCTTTGACTTTGTTACCTTCATTGATGATTATTCTCGTGTGACATGGGTGTTTATTTTACAAAGGGTGTTTTAAAGAAATTCTTTCTCGATGTTTGAACGACAGATACCTATTATTAGAAGTAACAATGGAGGATTCATCTTCTCGTTTTCGACCTTGACTCGCACGGCATTTTTCATCAAACTTCGTGTTCGCATACTCCCGAACAAAATGGAGTAGCCGAGCGCAAAAACAGACATCTCCTTGAGGTTGCTAGTTGTCTCCTCAAGGAAATGAATGTTCCTAAGCTATTTTGTTTGGACATTCAGTCAAGTATTACAACTTTCTTTCGGGTCTCTTTGCTTTATCCATATTCCTTCTGCTCTTAGGAACAAGCTAAGCGACACATCTCATCCAGGCGTCTTCCTTGGTTACCCATCGTCTCAAAAGGGATTTGTCTGCTTTGATCACTAAAAAGCTTGTGACTTCTCGGCATGTCACCTTCTCTGAAGATGTTCCAGGATTTATTTATGGTTCTACCCTGGAACAGCATTGTGCCCCTCCGACGACTAGTCCTCAGGGGGAGATGTGGCCCTCATTTGATGACCAGCCTTCGCTCTCTCCTATCATTCTTTCAGTACTCATGCCGGTCGTTAAACCGTGAATGATGATGGGCAACTGCATCTGGCGAGAATCCGTGCTTGGATCCGCTCCAATGAGCCGATCGAACCCCGACGATTGAAAGCCGTCCGAGAAAGGAATTTAGACGACGACAACTGGCCCTAGCCGCTCCGTATCGGGGCCAATCAATGATTGATTTGACTACTTGATTGCAAGTAGATTGGGAATAAAAGCACGCAGAAGCAACGAGATGGGTCGGAGGATCCGAAGTAAGTAGCTGCTTGCTCCCATTCATCCCTCTTTCGGCCGAAAAGCGCTGATAGCAGAAAGCCATCGATAAGAAATGAACTAAAGAAAGTCAAGGCTTGACCCGGAAATCGAACCCCTCCCCTTAGCCGGCGCAGCTGCAGATATGGTATAACCTTGGAAGGCCCGGAGCGGGCAAGGCAATAAAAGAACGAATATTTACTTTGATATGGTGAACGAGAGGGCCCCGAAGGGGTTCAGTTCCGTTCGAATGAGATTCGGGT
Source organism: Chamaelirium japonicum (assembly GCA_947650365.1). Classification (NCBI taxonomy): domain Eukaryota; kingdom Viridiplantae; phylum Streptophyta; class Magnoliopsida; order Liliales; family Melanthiaceae; genus Chamaelirium; species Chamaelirium japonicum. The sequence goes on from CANTAL010001818.1 coordinate 30,111, forward strand.
CGATTGCGATGAAGAATTCGAAACATATGTATTTTCTCTTCCTGTACCCGGGTGACTCGATGCTCCCGATCAACTACTTCTATTGCGTCTGATACTAGAAAAGATGAAATTCGATTTGATCCGGTGCTCTACTCGATTGGTGATACTTTTTTTTTTCTACCTCTGGTCCTTCCCCTTCATCTGGTACTAGCCGCAATGCTTTCTCTTCATCTACCGGACAGGCAATAGGATAGGAATTTGATATCTTAGACTATTCCCTTCCCGCTGGTGGATTCAGTCTATTCATTGCTCCCCCCTTACGTAATAGGGCTGCTGCCTCTTAACCTTAACTTACGGAGCTTTTACTCGACAAGTTTATGCAAAGAAAGTTTCACTCGCAATATGGATCGTGCTTATTCCTTAACTTAAAGAGCTTCAAATTGACATCAATCCCTCACGGGTTAAAGCTCTATCTGGTCAACTAAAGCTACTGTACTGACTTGCTTTGAAATTCTTCCTCCATGATTCGTGGTTCTTAGGAAAGAAAAAGAGTATGGGTCCCCTAAAGAATCAAATAGAAGGCTTTTTTGAATGATTGAAAGTGGATTGACGATCGGAATCATATAAGAACTATAGTGGAGATAAATTAAGCCGCAAAGACACGCCATAAACAGCAGTTGAAAATCGAACTCGCCTTGAGTAGGGGCTTTCCAAACAAGCATCCCGGGGAGCTTGTTTTTTGCTTTTCAAATTCTTTGGCTAGCTTTGGAAATCGTTCTTCCCGCTCTATAAGTCATGGAGTAAGCTTTGGCTACCAACTCATTGAAGTAAAGAAAGCGGTGGTACTTGATGAAGTAGTTATGGAAACAGAGGTTGGTTGAATTACTGGTTTCAGGTATCAAGTCGAGAAAGGAGGCGCCTGCCTTATCCTTATATCGGATAGAATCCTTTCCCATTCTTGGAGCCCTGGTCTTCAATCGTCAAGTCGAATGCTAGCTCATTCCCATTGCATGGAAGAGATTGCGCTCATGTCCAACTAGAAAAAAAAAAAAGCAGAGTTCCTCTCACATTACGTGTGTGTAGGGAGTCATCATACTGAAGAAAGAAAGATTGATCACCTATTTTTTAGTTTTGAGTGAAAAAAGAAAAAAGCGATTCGAGTCATCGATGAAATCCCCACCTAGAATAGAAGAAAACAAGTGAGACCATCAAAAAGGTATAAGAGTCGGAGAGAAGACGATAGGCGTAACAATTAGAGAGAGTTGGAGACCGATCTTACCAGTATGGTATGGTTTTCTTTCTCGCCCGTGGTTTTTCATTTTTTTCCTTACTCCGGCCCTCTTCAAAAAGCTTCAACTTGCTAACAGGGGGCTGCAGGTTCTGCTCTTTGATGTGTATGCTATGTGCCCATCGTTACGAGATTTTCCTGAGGACCTTATGATAGTAGTACTAGCCTCTTGGCTTAAGGCAGCAAGTCACTCTCCTTCTGTGTTAGGGCCTCGCTTATATGTCTTAGTAGAGGGCCTAGTGAGTCTTCTAAGGATACTACTGGCTCCAGTAAACATGCTTTAATTTGCCTTTGAGAGCCCACCACTGCCCAGTCTTCTTTTCTTTTTTATATACTTCTATCTGCACTCATTGCTCTCTTGGCCTTCAGTAATTGGCCTTCTCGGAAAGTATCTTGCAATAGCCAACTAATTGGTCAACTAAGTCTTGCAATTGCTCCTTCTATTGAATTGCTCTCTTCTCTATTGTTGTAGTCTACTCTATCATTGGCATTGGTGGCAGTAAGCGTCTATCTCTTCTTCAAGCTATCGATTGGAGAAAGGCTAGTCTTCAAATTCAAGCTATTGATCTGACTTATATAAGCAGTCAGTTGCTTCTATCTCTAAGGGCATTAGTCGCTGCTATCTTGTTGAATCCTTCTTCTGGTAAGGCTCTTCGGTCTATAGCTAGCGAATCCCGTGCTTCTTTGATTCCTTTCCTTTAGTAACGAATCTCTTATTCTAGCTCTACAAACGGCCAGAGTGAGCTCCATGGAGAGCCAAAATGGAAGCCAGGCGTCGGCTTTCAATTGGAGTCAAGTCTTTACGTCTATAGGGGGCTTGACAGGATAAACCGGATTTGCCGCCCTCCACACCAGTGGTGAACGAGAGCAAAGAGAGGCGACGGAAGATCGAAACCCAAGCGGTTGCCTTACCTAGTAGGGCAGCAAACTTCAAGTAGAACTCCCTCCGTCATGAAGAGGGAACCTATCCGAAAGCAGGAAGGGATGCAAGAGGGGTAGAAATTAGATCTGATCGCCAACGAACCTTTCTTTCCTTTGGTTCGACAGAAGGAAGGGCTCTCTTTCTTCTACAGTGGGTGAGCGTCGTTGCTTCCTTCCATAAAAGGTGGATGATCAGACTGTTCCAATCTGTAGAGTCTATGCCTCTTTCCTTTCTGGCTGGGGAGCGAGTTGATCCAGCTGCTAGGGGTCAATCATCCACTTCACTGGAAGAAATCGCTAAGGTCTCCACTCAAAGTCCATCAAGGTCAATGGAATGCATCAATCCAGAAAGACGTTGTTGTGACTATTCATTAGAAAAAGGCTCCAGGAGAAAGATCCAACCGTGTGAGAAACTGTCTACCGCTCCCTAGTCTCCAATAGGCATGACGAGGATAGTGTGCTGCCCCAACTGGCTTGAGAGGCAGACTTCCACTATGGACCGATCATGGGTCATCTGCGCTTCCACTTGCCATGACATCGGACTTCGACTAGGCAATAACGAAAGAGCTTGGATTCTCTGTTGGTTCCACTTTCTTTTTCCTGTTAGGGCAAGAAAAGAGTCGCGAGATAGGCAGGTGAATGAGCAAGATGCGAGTCGAGAAGCGAGATGCCTATCAGCTTAAGGTGGTACGCTTAGCAACCAGTGAGGAGCGGGAAGAAGTAAGGCTGTGAGGTAATAGCCAGAGCAGTACGGCTACTAAACTCTTTACTTTAGCGGTTAGCTGTTTCAAACCTCTACGACTTTTCATTTTCATTTCTTCTTCTCCGAGAACGAGACACCCTGGACAGAAAGCTGGCAAGAGTGATACCTGAGAGAGATTTCACCTACTGGACTCCAATCCAATACTTCATTTTGAATAGACCACTAAAAGAAAAGAGAAGAATGCGACCATAGAGAATCTTCAACGAACCCCACCCCCGGGTCTTTCTTTCTTAGTGTAGTTGTTCTCCCGTGGTAAGCTCTCTGACTACTGGCTTGGCTAGGCTGGCCTTCTATGAAACATGGTAAGCCCATCACTCACAGATGACCGGGAATCCTCCCTCTTTAGGAGTCTCAGAAGTCCTCTCTCGCCTCAATTGAATCTGACTGAGCTTGCTTTGCCTATGCTGAAGCCTCCTTGCCTTTCCTATTCTTTTCTCTGATTATAGAAATAGAACTGGTGTCTGAAAGATAACAAAAGGAGGATAGGAAGAATCTCCTAATTAAGGTCTCTTCCTCTTCTTTAATGGATGGGAACACATCGAATGAAAAGGATGTCGAATGATAAGAAAGATGGCAAAAACTCGACTGCCTTGTGAGAAATTCAATCTTCACTTTATTGGCTCTATCACCGGAACCAAGCAGCAGCTTCTCTAGTCTGATTACGTTCCACAGGGATGCCAAGACAATGATGATGGCTCGTTCTTCTTCTCAGAGACTACTTGAACTGCCCGATTGACCGATTGTTCTTTAATGGCGGATTTGCCTTTCTTCAGAGGATTATAAAGGAGCCAGAGCGTTAGAAGAGAAGACTGGAAAGCCGGAGGTCAGAGATTGAAACAGCGGTCAGAAAAGAGACGGCGACGGTCACGGCTGTCAGTCGGGTGTGCAGTAAGAAAAGCTGTGGGGACCGGTTAGCTGTTTCAAAGCAGCGGTAGGAAAAGAAAAAGAAGCGGGAATGTAATTGGTTGTAAGCGGTCTTGACTCTACGCCTTTTCTGAGACTTCTTATGTTGGTGTGTGTGTAATCATAAACTATATAATACTGAACTTCGGTAGGTAGGAATGAGACCAGCTAGCAGCTCTTGCTTTCTTTGATTTTCGGTAGGAAGCTGCAGTCTCAACTAGAGCAGTTAGAACTTTTAGCCAAGCATGGGTCCCAGTGGCTGACGTGTCCCAGCTCCCATGGTAGTCAAAACACATCACGTTGACCCAGTCCACGTTTTTGATTATGGAAGCCACAGGATACTTGCTCTTGTTGGTGAGGAAGAAGTCCACCGCAAACAAAGTAGACTGCTCCGGTCAACAGGAGCGGCTTCCGGTTGGTGGTGCGGGCTTCTTTTATGAGCGCGAGCCGCCACTCCTCCAGAAGGACACCGAGGTCTTCCATCTCTTGAGTGCTTTGGGGGAACTCCCAATCGAGATCCAGTCCATCGAATCCGTATTTCCGTCCAATCTCAATTGTGGAGTCGATGAAGCTTTGGTAGCCATGCGAGCGAAGATGGCGTGGTCTCCGGCAATAGAGATTAGGTTCTTAACCGGTGGATTCTTGTGATGAAGGGTGGTGGTGAAGCTGGATAGCAAGGGACTGTCGGATTCTGACACTGTAAGCTCATATGAGACGGGGTCAGGTGTGAGGAATGCGTAAAAAAAGTGGGTGAAGTAGGATGTTTCTATGGTGGACACGGGGGAACTCGAACTCAGCTTGTCAAAGGGAAAAGCTTAGATCAAACTTCCTTTGAGTGTGACGGTAAGCCTATGAAAATGCAGCGTGAAGATTGATCAATTCACTATTCCGAGTTGCAGTGCGTAGGCAAGTCCCGTTAGTCAAGCCTAAAAGGAACGAACTCTTTTGCAAGTTCTTCAAGCCTGCCGTGAAAACTCATTCTGTTCTGTGCAAGTCCATGGAGTTTTTTCGGCTTTTGAGTCAGGAAATCGCTCTACTTTCGGGCAAGTCAAGTTAGGGACGCTCGTCTGTAGAGCTTTCAGTTTGCTTTCCTTCCGGCTAGTGGGCTCGTTCCTCTAGGGCTATCGGTTCATAAGGAAACTCTCTTCTTTCCGTTCTTGGGCGGGCAACTCGTTGAAACTACTCGTAGATTCCTTGACATTCCAGGCGCTTTTTCGGTAGAGTGAGAAGTATAGTCGAGAATCTTCTTTTCGATGCGGAAAAAAGACGCAAGTGACGCACTCTTTTATTGTGAGGTGACTTGATGCTCGGCACCCTACTCAGCACTGTGCTACTCAAGAAGTGAAATTTGTTTATACTTGATGATTGAGTATATTTGGAGGCTTGGTAGGCATAATAGGAGTTATGTTGCCTTGAAGGGGCTGCGTGGAGGCAGTTATGGTGATGTCAGCTGATGTACGGAGGCACGTGTTGGCTAGTCCTAGGTTGTTAATCTAAATGAATGGATGGACGACCTGATGCCCCGTGTCCTAGTTAGTTGGCAGAGGAAGATTCGAACTACCTAGTAGGCCACCTTGCTTAGATACCCGGATTTTTGAAAGTTCAGCCCTACCACCCTATCTATATATAGTATAGTATAGTATATAGTAGAGTCTTTTTTCCCTATCTAAGCTATATCAACAATCAACAAGGCCTCAAACTCATCTGCTTGTAAATTCTTTGTGTAATACTCACTCGTAAATGATTGGTGTAAATACTATACAAGAGGTCAGAAGAACGAACGTAAATAAAATCAGCATTTCCGCATAAAAGTCAAAAGCCATTTCTCAAATCGCACTTTACATATATCCACTCCATGGTATAATTAGCTCCCCCTATCTCTATCTGGGTTACACAAGTCTGTCCATCTTTTAAACAACAAACAGACTGTGCTCGTCATTTTCGTCTAAATCAGAAATCCAAGAATAGAGCGTTTCCGGCTTGGAGGAGTATTCTTGCTACTAGGAGCTTGCTTAAAAGAGGTATCGGTTGGCATGTTGGATCCGGATCAAGCATTAGTGTATGGTCCGAAGCATGGATTCCTGGGTACCCCGATAACCCGACTCCGGTCATCCCAAATAACACCATTCAAGTGGTAGCAGACCTGATAGATGAGGCTTCGAGGTCTTGGAAGGCAGGGACCATCCACCATCTATTCGATCAAATGACCGCAGAAAGGATATTGCAAATACCGCTGACTCGCTTTGCTGTCGCTGACCGAGACTATCGCATCTGGACACCGAATCCTACTGGCAAGTACTCGGCTAGGTCAGCCTATCATCTTATCAGAGAACAGCGGTTAACAGCCCCTACTTGCTCCAAGATACGACAGCCTCTGGAGGAAGCTATGGAAGTTCAAGAAAATCCCACCGCGGATCCTTTGATTTATTTGGAGAACGTGAAAAGGTTTTCTTCCGACTACAGAAGCTCTTGCTAAACGGATACCTTCCATTGACAATCTTTGTCCGAATTGTGGTGGAGATGCCGAGACCATTGATCACTTATTGCTTAGATGCCCATTTGCCACTGCAGTCTGGTTCGGATCACCGCTGGGGTTGGACACAAGAGCTGAGAATCTGTCCTGGATGAAACGCTGGTTGGAATCAGAGAATGCTGAAGATATCTTTGAGCTTTGCGCTACTCTGATGTGGTTTATTTTGAAATCCAGATGCTCGCTCGAAGGTATTTGATAATAGAGCACCATCGCCTGTGGGAACCATTAATCTCCCCCCTTCCTCTGTGACCGGTGCTTACTCCTTAATGTCCTGTTGCTATTGACCGGTCCGCCTTTTGCACTCATTTCACCACGGCAGTCCTGCGAGACAGTTGACCCAAGGCCTCATCCGAATTCACCACGATTGATCACCCCTACTTACTTAAAGCTTCACCTCCTGTAGTCAGGGCACTTTCGAAGGACAAGCACCAATCCATGCTCTTACCATCTCATTCCCTTCTCTCAAATTGAGAAAGCTCAGTCCATAGTGGACTGAGGATAGTCTGGGGCCCCATATTTTCATGGTTCATTTGACTCTACGATTCCACCTACCTCATAAGGGGCGGGGGAGTGGGAAGTGGGTTATCCTTGCTTTGGCTGGGCTTGGTTGATCGATTGATCTATACATTCATAGGGGGCATTGCTATCAAGACATAGAGGTTGAACTCCGATATCTGGCTCGAGGGTACTGAAAAAGCCCGTAGTAGTGTCAAGAGTTTCCTCCCATTGGCTTTTAGCCGTAGAGGACCGCTCTCGATTTGCTAGAGTTGTGGCTCCCTTCTAGGCTTTCCCCCTTGCCCCTATTCCGCCTGCAGACAGCCGGGACAATCATGCTTTTGTCTTTTGTGACGGGCTCTGTTTATCACGACCGAAGCCTTTCATATCGGCTTTTTGATCGGCCGGATTCCCGATTCGCCTATTCGGTTCGATGTCGTTTCTCCCGCCGATTGAGTTCTGCCTGCCGACCATCGCATCTCAGCTTCTGGACCTGGAATTGTTTCCTCAACCGGGTAAACGACTGCCTTTTACCCTTTGTACTCCGTTAAATGGATTATGGTTCAACTGCTTGAACAACAGAATGAATTCTTGCTTGCTGGTGGTACTGCCTCTGATGCAGCTAACTATGACTCTATCTACGATGCTACTGTTTCCTATCCGACCCCTGCAGGCGATGGATCTCACTCATCGGAATCAGGATCTCGTTACCGAGGTATGGATATCGATATGACAAAAAAATCATCGGCTGGATCAATGGCTTGGAACAGAAGGTATGCTGCAAGCTCTGTTGCCGGTTCGAATAAGGGTAGTGAACAAGAGCATCTGCTGGTGAAACTACTGCTTATGCCGGATCTGGCTCCTCTACCTTTTATCTGAGACGGTGATACGCCTACCTTTTCGTCTACTCCTTTGCTACATACCTACTTGATGAGCTTTTCACTCTATAAGGCATCAAAGGCAAAAGATCATTGAACTTGAATTCGAGATCAAAATCAGAATACTGTAAACATAGTTCTCATATCACGTCCAGAGTCGGATTCAAATACCTCTTCAGTAGCAGGCCGATAATCAGTCTGGCCATGCTTACCCAACTGCTCTGGATTACTGATCAAGTGGTTTTGAGAAGGAGAGATGAAAATAAATATAAAATAGCCTATTTTATATTTGAAGGTTTCTTTTGTTTGGGAATGAAATGAAAAGAAAAACCGTATTTTGCATCTTTTGCCAAACCAGTTCCTATCTCTTCCCTTTCCTATCTCGAATTTACTATCTCTCGGCGATTGGCCTTAGTAGACTGGTATTGGATAACTCGATTGAGACCGTCCTTTGCCTGTTATCCCAGTCAGGAATTGAATTCCTTGCAAGTATATAAGGCTTGATTGAGAGTGTCTTGAATGTTTGATAGTGTCTCGACAATTGGGGATTTCTTGAATGAATGAGACTTGGGGTAAGGAGGGATAGGGTTGGGTAGTGAACAAGAGCATCTAAGAAGGCAGTGAACTATCGCATCCGCTGGTATTTGAATGAAATACTAAAAAAAAGTTGACAATCTCACTTTCCTCCCTTGACAATGCCAGTGTCTTGACGGCATTCAGTTGATGAAGAGTTCATTGAATGAAAGAACGTTTCGAGACTTGTGGATGACCTATGACAATTTCACTGAGATCACTACTAAAAGAAAGTGTTATTAGGGCGCTTTTCCGGGATTGCAGGTCTAAGCCTATAAGGTAAGCTATCTGTAAAGAGCAGGAGTCGCTTAGCAAGCACAGTCTCTTTTTCCCTTTCGACCGCTTCCTTCAAATAAAGAAAGTATGGGCCTTTTCCAAGTTTTGTTTCCAGTCTATTATGCCAATTGTTCTCACCTTCTTCAACCTTTTCTCGAATGAAGTGATAGTAAAGTTCAATATCTTTTGTTCTTGCGTGAAAAACCGGATTAGACGAGAGTCTCATGGCACTTTGAAACTCGCAATCTCATTTTTATGGTCCAACAATCATTCCCAATTCTTTGAGGAGATGCCTATACCATGTCAGCTCAGCTACAGTGGCTGCCATTGCTCTATACAAAGCTTCTGCATTGGATCGAGCTACGGTACGTTGCTTTTTACTGTTCCAAGAGATCAATGAATCAAAAAATGTGATGCAATACCCACTGACGGATCTCTGGTGTCTGGATCTCCAGCCCAAGAAAATCACTATCTCTGGCTCTGGCACCGAGTAATTGCATTTTCAATTGCTCGATAGACGGTGACGGGGGTACGACTTGAGAATTGACCCAAGATTCTCTGGGGTACCAGTTTCAAAATACGGGAAGGAAGGAGGTATGGGATGCAAAGTCTCATTCAAGAATCCATTTTTTGGTATTTCCGTGTTAGGAGCAAGCTACTTCTAGCCTCTAGTCCAGAGCTCTTTCTTTCGCCTATAGCTGCTTTATTACCTCAATACCCACTCACTACTATAGGTTATAGGTTATAGGTTATAGGTTATAGGTTATAGGTTATAGGTTATAGGTATCTTTTTTCATTACATGTATGATACCACTCTATAGACGAGATATCATTGGTATTGCCTCCATATCCGGTACATTCAACAACTAAGCTGAATTGATTGTTACTAAAAAGCCTTGTTGAGTGCGGGGGAACGAAAGGAGGTGGAATTTCCCTTGATTGATTGGGCTTAGGATTAGGTAAACAGAAGCTGGGAATAATCACAAATCTCCAGGAGGGCCAGTATTCGACTAGACGGCGATGAAGAGGCAATGAACATTGATTCATCTTTCCCGGGGAGGAGACTACTACCAGCTACTAAACGGCTAGAGGTTTTTTTTTGCCAACACCACTAAAGCCATTCGATGTCGGTACCCTGGAATAAGGTCAGCTTACTCTTCATACTAGTCTTGAAAAAGGAAGTAACCTTTCCTAAGTGGATAAGACTTTAGGAACTAATCATAAGGAAGCTATTAGTACGGATAGTAAGGTAGCTATTTACTCGATAAAGAGCTGGTTCTAAATTTAGAAAGACGGTTAGCTTAGTACGGCTAGAAAGCAGAGCTTCATTCTTTAGCCAAGAAGGGATTCGCTTTTTCATTCAGTCCATTAAAGAAAGACATTTTTGTGGAAGTTGTTTAAGTAATCCGTTCCTTGTCCCTCTCCTTTGCAGAAAAGATGTTCGACCTTCCCTGGGCCGGCTTTCTCCGTTAGGCGAGCTTTCTGGTTTGGCTGGATTTATGGCTATGAGTCTATAGGATCTACTGAGCCGATTTCGCTTCATTGCCCAAACCCGATAACCGATACAACTGTCGGGTCTCCAATCCCTATCTCGATCACGTACATCATCATCACGATCATAAGGCGAAGGATCTCCTTCAGAAAGACCAGGTTCTTCCTATCGCTTTATAAAATGGTTTAAGAGTCGGATTCGAACGACCAGCATGGGTGTATTAAGAGTTATATCAGTACATGTACCTCTATCAACCTCAACCTTTCTATTGTGATAGGTAACTATTTTTGACTATAACAACCTTCCCGCTGCCCTCAAGCTTGACACCGAACTGCTCTTACCGGCAGGACTGCTGCTACGCGCATCTAGTGCAGTGGCTTGGAAGCAAGCTACCTTGACCATCTTCCGAAGTTCTAAATAATCTACTGATCAAAGGCTTCCGTCGCGGACTGCTCTACATTCAGCCACGCCACAGTGACTTCCGAAGCGCTACGGACGGGACGAAATCCGGCAGCCAATTGCTGGCTCTGAATAACCAGCCCAGCAATAAGCTAAATTCTTCCATAACATAACGGGGCGGGGTTGCGCGCGAGCCGAGTGACGTAGGTGCACAAGAGTACTTCGCGCCACAACCATCTCTTTTTTATAGGTTCTACGGACCGATGCCTGCTGCTTCATCTGGTAGAAAAGATTCATAGATATACCTGTAATTAGAAGGAAGAACCACCATAAAAATCTTCCTCGTGTATCGTCTGTAGCAGAACTATGAACGGGAGCTAGCAATCCGGACCGTATTGAAAAGGTTCCTGAGACACAGCATGGAAGAGTCAAAATATTCAGAAGCGAGGTCCAAGAATGAAGAAGGGGTAGAATTACTGAATGAATACGAGCTGTGGCTAATACCCGAGGCATAAAAGAAGCATTTTCTACGGGATCCCGAAACCACCAGCCACCCCGACCTAATTCATGATGAGCCCACCAACTTCCTGGCGAGATGCCTACGGTTAAAAACAACCGACATGTCAAGATCCAAATTCGAATGGGTTCCTGGTCCTGGTCAGAGACCACTGTGTTCGCGCCGGCGGTCCAACAAAGAGGCGAAGTAGTTGTCTCTTTCTTTCCATTACGAACGACACGCTTCGCCTGCTCCCTCCCCGTGTCCATTAGCGCTCCTGTCCAGAGCGAAGAGAAGGCGAAAAAGCGCCGCCGAAGCAGCATGAGCAGGCTTCTCTTGCTACGCAACAATAGAGCAGGTGCGCCGCCCACAAAATGTTTGAATGATCGGGTAAAGAGCGAGCTTCTTATATGGGATCCGACGCATCCAGCAGAGCGAAGCAGCGTTCCATTCTTTTCGGCGGCATCCTTCCGCATTGGCGGCGAGTGGAGTGCCACAATCCCATTCATCATTTTTGATCTACATAAGCCAAAGCCCATAGCACTGGCGACGTCTCCGGCATAAATGCGAGGAGGATGTATAGCTGATATAGGATCTTGTAGAACAGGATTTGATTCTGCAAGCGGTTCGGTACGAACGAAGAAATTTCGAACAAAAGGATCGGAACTCGCTGATAGGAAAGGAGAGAAAAACAAAGCAATGCCAAGAGCTCCGTCAATCCGCTGTTCATCGATAGACGAAGCTCTCTCTTTTTCATCTCGTGCCAGATGCAACAAAAGATTAGTCCTTTTTCCTTCTCGCAAACCACGGGAGCGCCCAGCGCCCAGAAGAGCAAAGCTCATTTTCCTTCTAGGGTAAAGCGGCGCATAAAAAAGGGCTGGCCTGTCAAAAGTCCGGTTCCTTCGCGAACGAAGTTCTTTATCAAAATCAAAAAGGGTTCGTAGAACGAAAGGAGTGTACAACTGGGGCGCAGCCCCACTTTTTTGTTGGAGAGATAGAATGGTCACGAAGTTCGAGACAAAGGAAAAAAGAAAAGTTTCTCTATAGCCTCTTCGTTTTGAGACATTATGGCTTTGGGGTCGACCCCGGTAACAAAGAAGGAATCCATAAAAACTTGGGATCCAACACCATGATAAAATACTACCCTCATGATTAGACCATGTCCCTGAGATTTGATAAAAGAAAGGTGCATTAGCGGTTAATACGTTGTAATTGGATAAGTTATTAGGAATATGACGGAACGAAAGACCAAGGAAAGGAAGAAGAATGCACCAAAATGAAAGTGCTGCACCAAACGCTGGTGGTTGTTTCTTGTTGTAAGTGAATGCAACGAAAAGACCCGGAAATAACGAATAATGAGATAATTCATTTATTGACATTTAGTGCTCATTTCCAAATTGATTCTTTGTTATTCCCATCATCCGGTAACCACAGGATGATCCCAATCTCCTTTTAGTAATAGATCTTTTTGATATGTCTCAGTCTCAGCGGCAAGGAAGAGAAAATGCATCGAGTCCTTTATCAATAAAGTGGACGAGCATGGTGGTCCCTATATCTCTGAGGGGTGTACCACTGTAGTAGTTTTCAAGTCAGCTTAAGAGAGAGCTCGGCTCAAAAGAAAAAGTCACTCTCCTTATTCTTAGCTAGTGGAATGGAAGCAAGACTCTTTCCTATCCACTTTGCCGAGGAGAGAGAACTCTCAGATAACTCAAGCGTCACAGAAAGGTGCAAAAGTCCACAGTTCTTTAAGGATCCTGTAAGCAAGTAGGTTCAGATTGTAATTTAGCTTCAATTTCTTCAGTCTCACAAGCGGGTCCGCATGCAACAAAAAAAAGAAAGATGATTTGCGCCTACTACTCCGACCTTGCCCCTCATTGGACAAGAGCGAGAGCTAGACTGACTGTTGGCCCAATGCTCGTG